>PVHY01008983.1:0-58637 GCA_004024945.1 Uropsilus gracilis
AAAAACAAAAACAACCAAAATCCGTTATAATGTCCTATAAAAGAAGTTTCAGTAAACTGAAATTTATTAAAAATTAATTAAGATTGGGGTCCCTAGCCATCTGAGCTCCCTTGCCAGTGGGAAGCAAAGGGGTAAAGTTCCTGAGTAAGCCCTCTGAGCTGGGTGAGCCCTGGAGGGGGTATAGGATGGGGGTTATGGTGGCCCCATCCACCAGCAGATGACTGCTGCACAGGGCAGCCATCTGCAGCCCAGATCAGCAGAGACATGTTGCCCCCTGCTCCCAGCCCAAGGGGAGCATGCACAATGCAGGCTCAGCCATCTGGACCCGCCCCCACACTAGGGAGATACCGGCGCGTGGGTGGGGAGGGAGGGCAGGATGAGCTCCTTTCATTTCGCTCTCACTCCAGCTAAACTTCAAGAGGAGCAAGAACATGCGCAACACAAACCCCATCATAGAATGGGTGGGGGATCATGCAAAAATCCAGCCCACAAGCTTGAGCTGGGCAGAGCAGATGGACAACCAAGAGAACCAGTGCATGCGAGACAAGAGAAACAACTGTAGAGACATCATGTCATGATGTGCACCTATGTGCTCACCAGGCCGGGAAGACCCATGACCTCATTTCGGAGATGCTTTCTAGAAGAGCAACACCTCCTCTCCATAATACGGGAGAAGAGAGGAAGACCAAAGATGGGCTAAACGGCCCCACATCAAAACTGCAAACTGAAGCAGAGGAGATGATCTACAAAGGCCATTCAAAGACACCTGTATTCACAGAGAAGTTTCTTCACCGACACTGACCGGGGGCGAGACCCCCTAAATCTGACACCAGAGCCCTAAGGTAAAGCAGCAAAGCTGCGGAGATAGGATTGGAGAAGACGGCCTGCAGCAAGAAAACATGGACAGATCACAAATGAATATAGCCTGGCCGCCCAACGCAAACTTAAGACTGAAAACTACCAGCAAGGCTCGCCTGGTTCCAACAACACAGTCCCTCACCCAGTGAAAGGACACTGCCACAGGAAGAGACTAATGGACTTAGCACAACTAGTAAACAACAAAGAGTGGGGTTTGAGAGAATGGAAGGGGCACCAGAGGGAGGAGAGACAGGGAGGTATCCCAAAAACCACTTACAGAGGTTGTGATCTAAAGAACAAAATAAATAATATTAAAAAAATTACTTAAGATTGTCACTTAAAAAGTATTATGGGTAACTTTGCTGCCATTAAAATCCAGGAAAGTGAAATTAGAATTAGTTCTATTTTGGTATAAAAACATTAACATAATGTGAATTTTAATACACTTGCCTTTTAGTTACTAACCTTTAATGTTTTGGGAAAATATTAGCCATTAAAATACATAAAAGCATGTCTGTGCAGTTTTACTTTTGCTTCAGACTTCAGTATCATTCATAAAAGCTATTAGATCCTGCATTTAAAATTTTGACATTTTGTCTGAGTTTTTTGCATTAAGTTGATTTTTAAAAAATAAGATAGTATTTATTTTGGTTATTGAGTACCTTGTTGCTCCTTGAAATTTTGCTCTCAAGGAGTTTCATTCCATCCTAAATCTTGATCATCCTCTGAAAAATGAGTTCCTTGTAATATCGGTGAGGTTGAGTGCTTAAAATTCTGGATCTTGCGTAAATATGCTAATAACAATGAGTTCAGCTCTACACAACCTTATGTATTTTGTTCTTCTTGATCTTAAAACTCTATAGTCTGTTGCCATACTTTCTGGAATCCTGATTATACAAACTAGGCAGATCCTGTGCACTGTTTTCCCAGAGCTGACCTTGTGTTTACCTGCTAAGTGGGAACTAATCTCTTTTAGCAGCCTGGACACCAAAGTAGTGGAAGAGAAAGGGCATTTCCTTGTGAGGAAAAGGCTTCAGATGAATTTACTGAAAGGGTTTTAATGCAAGAAAAGACTGATTGGAAAGAGGCAGAAGGAAGACTACTTTTCTTTGACAAAAGGATTTAGAGATTTTGAAAGTTAGTTCAAGCATCTGATTCCAAGATACAGAGTCTCATTTCTTCTCAACCGTTGCCCTGACTTTCAGTCTGGGAGGATTGTACTCTTAAACTGCAATTAAACCATAAACTGGGCAAAAGACTTGATCCTTCACCAGATGCTTCTTGGAGCTTTAAGATTTGAGACACATTAAAAAAAAACAGATGTCTTGAAGTTATATACTACTAATAAAACACTATAGATTTTTCTCTTTGGTTAACTTTAAAAATGTGATTCAGTATAGAAAGTTGAAATTGTTTGTTTTAACGTTTGAATTACCATTGTCCATCAGTGAATATTTAGAGGGTTCTTTAATGTTTGAGATCCTGTATAATGTTGATAGTAGATTCATGAATTATTGATCATTTTATGATTTTTGTTTACAGAAACTTATCGGAGAAGTATTTAATATTGTGAGCCAGCAGTCTACTGCTCGACCTGGATGCATTATTGAACTCGATGCCATAACCAACCAAGTAAAAATATTAATATATTTTATCTCAGAGTGCTTTATATGCATCTGATATTTCACTCTTAGAGTAATGCTCTTGTTTGATACTAAATACAGTCAACTCTTCAGTCTCAGTGAAATCTAATGTTGAAACTTTTTTCTAGTTGAATTGTATCTGCAGCCTAAGTTCATCAGTGTAAAGATCATTTGATTTCGACAGGGGAGCCATAAAGGAAGATACAGTACAGCTACATTAGAGGCTTGATTTGTGACTTCACATTTCCATATTATTACTCATTTCAACTTCACCGTTAGTGTTTGTTATGCAGCACTCAGTGTTAGGTGTTTTTAATGAGAGCCATTAAAATGCAGGTGAAAGTGTAGCATCAAAATACATATTTACATTCTAATCATGGATCTTTGGTGTAGTCACTGTTCTCCCCTACCTACAACTGGAAAAGAAAGAGAATCCTGACCCTACATGATATTTATAAATCCCATCCTAACTCCCAGGATACTTTTTTCTTGAGAATCTTGTTCATGGCCCAATAATAACATGAGTACATTCATTCCAAATATAAAAAAGGTTTCTTTGCTGAGGACGTTACCAATATTTTCAAATAAAGAAATGAAGGAAGAACTAAAAACAATTATTAGTTACATACTTATTTTTCCATGGTGTCTTACATATTCTTTTGGAGGAAATATAGTAATTTTCACCAATGTAGAGAAATGACCACAGTAGCTCTTGGCAATAGCTTTCATACTCAAATTATGTATGCTTTCTAGGAAATCCTTAAGTCATGAGTTCCATTTTCTGCTCCATAGAGATATGTATGAAGAGTGGATTGGCTTCATTCTCATAAACCTGTTACTCTTTAATGGCTGGATGTTAAATTCATTCTCCACTTTAGTCCTACTCTTCGTTTTATCTGGGGTTCTTAGTCTAGTCCACTGACTTAGCATCTGTTTTTTGCTTGACTCTTAAGATTTTTTTCTCAAAGTTACCATTTTTAATACAAGGGTTGGTAATTGTAAGTACTGATCAATGCTTAGGTGTTTTTATACATGACAGTTTTAAAACTTATTCTAGGTTTTTGCCCAATGTCCTCTATGTTTTTAATATCCATGAAGATATCATCTTTACTTTCACTTTCTCTTTTTCACTGGGGAAAGTGACTTTTTATACTACGAATATGAAGAGAGATTTTAATATTTCTATCTGGAGAGACATGAAAATATGGTATTTTTATAACAATTCAGTGGATCAACCTAATTTTACAGTTCATTTCTTTCTATGTAAGAAACTGATTCATTTTATTTCCTAAGATTGATGCTTATCCCTCCATAACTACTTCCCTTATTTGAAATCTGCTGGATTGTCATCTGATTGTCTTGACACACTTTCATAATAAACTTTTGTTTGGATCTAGCCTTTCCTTTTTTGTTTTATTTCACTCTTAAATAGTTAGAAAAAAAATTAGTCTTAGACTCTGCACCTTACATAATTGGGATTCTCTTTCCACTCATGAGACCTGATATTTTTGAGCTCAAAGTAGTGCAGATCACTTAACTATGTTTTTTTTTTTTTTCTGTCCCATAGTTCATTTTTGTTTCTGTAGCTTTTCCCCCCTCTAGTAGGTTAATAAAGAGTAGAAATACTTGGAGCTTTATTTCTTCTCCATTCACATTATTGGGGAGGTTGTGGGTAGAAGATAGGGAGTTTCAAAGATAAAACTTAATTTTTTTCCACATTTATAGTGTGGCTCAAATACACAATTACTTCATGTGTTTCAAGAAGACTTCATTATAGGCTACAAACCACATAAGGAGGATATGGAGAAAAAGGAAACAGAAGTATTTTTTCAACCATCACAAGGTAATTTTAAAAAAAATCTTGTTTGATACCATAATCTTAAAAAAAAGTCTCTAACTTTCAGTGAGTGTAAATTTCTATATAAAAGCCATTACTGTTATGCTTAGCAAAATCATCAGTTCTATAAAAATTGCTTTTTTGTAGGTGAAGAAGGCACATGAGTGAAAATTACATTTTGAAATAGTTGACTGGCAACAGACTTTTACCTGGAAATATCATTTATGAAACCCAGTTTGTTTCAAGAATTTTTAATGTTCAGCTCCACTATTAAATTATGTTGATTCATTAATGAAATCAATTAATTTTAATATAGCTGTCTTAAGGAAATCTATTTTAGTATAGGTTTAAAATAATTCTTAATAAATCGCCAAGATCACTAATGATCATAGAATGTAAGATATGATGTTGTATACCGTGAGTCTCAGGTATGCTGTGAAATAAAGGTACCATCTCAGTTTCCCCTCTGAAGTAGAGTATGTCTTTTTTCTTTCAGTCGAAGAAAGTAATTCTCCATAAGACCTTTCAAGGATAAGTCACACGATGTTTAAATATTTTTACCTTAAAAGGTTCCCTTTAGAAGTTCTAACTTTGTAATTATAACAGTCACTGTATTTGAACATAAAACATTGAATAGAATACTTTCTATTTGAAAGTATGGAAAGACATGATTTACATGAAGAATTTATTCTCTCTGATTAAAACCCTTAAGTTTACTAAGGATTTCTAGATTCTTTATCTCATTTGATTATAAATTAAGTACCCAAATGGGACATAGCTTTTGTCACAGAATTATGTATAGAAATTTAAGGAAAAATTTATACTCAATTTATATGGGCAAATTCCTTTTCTTTAATGGAAAATCAGAATTTCAGTCTTCTGTGAAACTTTGCTCAAATATCTTTTCATCCCTCAAATTAATAATTTTGCTTCTTCATGTGTCTTCATATATCAGAACATTTTTCCACATGTTGTTCTGTTGTCAGTTTTATTTTACTGTCATTGTAGCATAGTAGTACTACTTCCTACATTTAAAAATGTTTTCCCATAGTATTTTAACTTTATCTGAATTTAACTTTTTAAAATATGCTTTCCAGAAAACCTAGTTATTTCTAGTAGGAAATGCATGTCAACCTACTTGAAAAAATTACCAGTAGGTATAAAATTGATATTTTTCTTTATATTTTTAATTGAAAGCCTTGTTAAAAATACATTTTATTTTTTTCTTTTGATACTTATTTTATTAAATAATCAGTCCAAAAGATTTTCCCGCTGACTGTCCTTGTTCCCTTTAGTTTTTGTGCAATGTTTGCCTGATGCTTTTCTTGACTTTCAGAGCTATTTTCGTAAAGGACTTGATATGTATATTTCTCTTCTTCCCTCCCTCACCTTATTTTGTACTTTCTAAGTTTTAATTAAAAATTATCCTTTTAAGGAAAATATCAATTATAGACAAAAGTTAAATGAACCTTCTACACTCCTAATTTAGATTGACGACTTTAAGATTTTTAAGATTTTCTGTTATATTTGCTTTATTTACCTTATTAGTTTTTCCTTTTTTATCTTTTTTTCTGTGGAATATTTTAAAGCAAATCTGACCACCATGCTGTTTGCTTGCTTCATTCCTGTGTACTTCCATGTGCATTTTAAAAGTGACTTTCTTACATGTGTACTATTACACGATTAAAGTTCTCCAAATGAGTAATAGCTACTCCATATTTACTTCAGTCTCCTGTTTCCAAATGTCAGGGTTATTTGTTTACTTTTAATTTTGATTCTGTATCCAAACAGCATCCACACTTTGGATGTCATTATTTATTTGGAGTTTTTCAGTGTAAAGGTAGCCTTTCTTTGTATTCTCATCATACCATTAATTTGTTTTACTGGAAGATATTTTGTTGGAATTTTTCTGACTAGTTATATGTCAAACTTTTTTCCTGTAAAGTGCAAGTTGTTCTGTAAACTCAATTAGACCCAGTTTCATATTTCATACATATTACCTCATAAAGAACATAATGTTAAGATATCTCATATCTAGTAATACTAATGATTTAGAAGACTCAGATGTGGTTACAAAGTAAAGTTTGCTAATAATATTTTACTTCTGGTTTCTTCTGTTGATATTGTTTCATTAATCTATTTCATTAAGAATTGCAAAATTATAATTTCTGATTTTTTAGTTCTCATTTATTTATTAGCTGAAAAAACATTTGTAAAGAAAAGTATTCCTGTATCAACCGAAGTTATTTGACTACTTTGAAATACACAGTTATTTTTAGGAAGGGCAGGGTAAGTGTTTAGTTATTTCTTTTTAATTGACAATTTAGAGGGAAGAGTTGTGTTCAAGTTATTGCTGGTGACTATTGCTAAATTTTTGTTGTTTGACTTTCTTTTGAGTCTCATTGTAAACTTGTATTTAAAAACCTTTAATGAAGAATATTATACATACAAACAAGTGATCATATCACTCATGAATTTTTGTGTATCTACCTTACTTCAGTTTCAGTCATTACTACTTTTAATGGTCACATTGTGCTTTTATTAGGTTAGTGAGAACCCTTTCAAGTTGGTCCTGAATCTTTTTGACACAGGTTTTTTATTTTTGATGGTATACTTCCTTTCAGGAACAAGATGCCACAGGGACATCTTTTAGGTATCTTTGGCAAGAATGGAATCTTCCACCAAATTGTCCCTTTCACTGGGTCTTAGTATTCAGAGTCCATGATTTGAGCTCTAGCAGTGCTCATTGCTGAGTTGTCATTATGGGATTTTATCTTTAAGGAAAGATTTTTGTTGTTTTATGTTAATCTCCTTAACATATAAAAATGTAATTGTCAATTGGGAAGGTTATGCCCACAAATAATGTATTTTCATTAAAATAAAAACTTAAGTCTCTCTGTGGCACCCACCCCTTTCAACTACTGTCCTTGTACCCTAAGTCTTGTAATTGTTTAATGCTGTTTTCATATAGGAAAAGTAAGATAAACATTTCATTCCTTCCTTTTAATTGTTAAATTTCCAAACAAGAAGTTAGTGCCCAGTTACTTCCAGGACATTCATTGGGGCTGACTTGAGCTGTTAAGATACTTCTCTTTCTCCCTCAGCATTTGCTCTTACTTCTCTCTCTCTCTGACTCTTCCATCCTTTGTCTTCTTCTATTACTTCCATATTGCTCTTCCTTTACTTTTATTTTTATGTACTCTTTCTTTTTTCTCTGGCTATTTTTATGAACTCTGTTTTTTAAAATATTGCTATTGTATTTTGTTTTTTCTTGTCAATGTGTTTTAGCAGGTAATGTTTTTATTTTTTTATGCTCAAATTGACCCAAGTCTGATCCATAGGTACCCCTTCATGTTGGTTTATGTGTGCTTTTGACATAGCCCCATTATACTTTGATAACTACTTACTTCCTAGCACAGAAGTTATATAAATTGTCCCTAAATGTGTACTCTTACCATTTACTCCCAAATTGTGAACAAACTGAGATTTTAAAAAAGTGTTTTCCCTTTTAACCCTGTAGAAAAGTGTGAACTTACATATCTTTTTCTTTTGAAAACAGGATATCGTCCACCACCATTTTCAGAAAAGTTCTTTCTAGTAGTAATTGAAAAGGACACCAATAATTACTCCATTCTTCATATGTGGCACCTTCACCTTAAATCTGTACAGGCATGTTTAGGTGAGTAATTATTTTATAAATTAATGCAGAGGTAATGTGAGATAAATTCATCTTACTGAATATACTTTAGGTTGGTTAATTCTTTAAAATGAGAACACAGTAAATTTTTGATTGAGTTGCTGAATGAAAGTATGAATATACCAGATTTTTAATACAAGGGTAGATTATTGATGAAATATATCAAAATAGCACATTAGACATAATGAAAAAAAAGTTTGATAGATTTTTTTCAATTTATATTTGTTGAATGCCAATTATGACTTTGTTCTAGTTATTGTACTTCTAAAAATCAGACCTATAGAAGTATGTACTTTTCTGCTATAATGCATACTGCCATTGGTTCTCAGGGCATTAGTTTTTCTGCGTATCTTTAATAAACTTTTCTGTGTCTTTTCTATTTCTTTCACTTCATCATTGTAGTTTTGAATTCAGTACCTGATAGGAAGAAAAGATATTTCTTCCCTCTCCCCTGACGAAAAGATATGTCTTTGTGGTTGAATTCTTGAGATTTGTTCTTTGTGGTGAAATATTCCCTTGCAAACACAAGGTGCCATGTGTTGTATTTTTCTGTCTGCACATTTTGGTTTCCCATTTCCTATTTTTCAAGGCTTCTGACAAGTGGAACTTCCACTTTTCTGCAGATGGCATTGTAGGTTTTTATTAAAAAAACTTTTCCTGGCTTGGTTGTTTCAGTACCTTTTATGTTGTGGGGAACTGATTTCTGGCAGCTTGGGGAAGGGGCCTGAGGTGTCCAGTCACTGGTGAAAGCTGATGTTGGTGACAGACTTGTGTTTGTAGCACCACTGATAATGCTCATCTCTGGGTTTCCAGACACACATCTGTGCAGTTTATACCATGTGCTTCACAGGATCAGTGCTAGTCCCTAGGGGTAGGGTAGGAAGAGTGCATTGCAGCACTCTGTCCTCTTGACTGGGAATCCTGCCAGTTGGTAGACCACAGCTCCTCCTCACTTATTTCCCCTCAGGTAAGGAAGCTTACCCCCTTCCCAGTACTATCAGGCAAATGTGGAAGCATATCTTTTGAGGTTTACAATGCAGGTTTCTGCTCTAGCCACAATCTCTAAGTGACTTTCCCCACCCACGTTTTCTAGTATGGAATTGAATCTCCTAACTGTCTCTTCTGGCATAGTCAGTACTGGTCTCTGATGTTCAAGAGGTACTCTAATTTTGCCCCAAGTTACGGACTCTTTGGGTCTAGTATTGCTCTGGACTGCTTTCAGATTATCCTCTGAAAATGAAGCAGGGAACCTCCCTCTGATGCCATATTCTCCTGATTCATCCCAGATGCTGCAGAACCTTAGAACCTCTCTCAGTGTACTACCCAGACCAAGATTTCATTACTTCTGGTGATTATATAATTTGACCAATTCTATACACATTAACATTTGACACAGTGAACGAATAAATCTCTTATTCATTCCCTTTGTAGTCACTACCACATAACTGTAAGTTGCAGTTCTAACTGCATGAAAAAAGCCATGAGAAGGGCCAATTGTGTCAATAAAATTTACTTTTCCCAGTTGAGCCTAGTCTTGAGGCAGCAGAAATCCAAAAGTTCTTTCAAAGGCTTTGGGGTTAATTCTTTGATGTTACCTGTTGTTTTACAGAAATGTTAAGAGTAGAAGGATCCAAAACTAGCTCATCCAGAAGAGAATCTTAACTCATCAGAGAATATAGTTCTTTTTCAGAGTGGAATATAGAGCCAGAAATAGTCTGTAGAGTTTAATAGCATTGGTAACAGATTTTTGTGATAGGACAGAAATTATGTGATACCATCTGTTCCCTTCTGCTTTTGAGGGAAATTTCCATTGCCAGTACAGGACTGGAGTTGCTGGCTTACTCTGTTATAGCAACAACTAACAGTAAGATAAACTAGAGGCAAGCAAACTGATAATAGGTGGTCTTCAACATGACAGAAAGCACTTGTCTCTAACATTTGCTGCAGATTTAATGTAGTATATTTTGCCATTCACAGCTAATACTAGAATTTACCAGAATGTTGAAAATCCTGACAGTGGATGAAATGAAAAGTTTAAATTTAGAGGGGGAAAGAATATGTTGTCTATCTTCTAAAATACCTGGCACAGAGAGATGTGTTATATATGTGAACTAATTTTTATCTTTAGTTTACTAATGGAATAATATTAAGTGACTTGACCAAGTCCCACAATTAGGTTTGTTACAGAACCAAGTTTCAAAGTCATCTCTTTCTAATTCAAAAACCTTTGTTATTTCCCCTGGTCTTATTTTCTTTCTTAACATGAGTTAACATTGGAAAATTGCATGATTTGCATGAAGAGAAATGATGTAGTTTACCTTTATTTTCAGATAAGAAAATAGCCAGATATAGTGAAATATCTTGCTTAAGTAGACATATTTAGTTAGTGATAAAGCCACATAATAGTACTTGTGTCTTCTGACTACTGATTCAAATTTGTATTCTTACTCCATTTTACCCACCAAAAAAGTTCTCTCTCTCTTTTTTTAATCAAGTGGTCTGCCTTAGCAAATTGACAAACTAAACATCCACCAGGAGCAAAAAGGGATTGGTCATTATCTTTGTATTCTGGTATTTGAGATGTACATTAAGCATCATCCTTGCCCTTGATCAATTCATATTCTAATGGGTGAGACAGACACATAAATAAATACATTTAATGAAAAGTATCCTTGTTGTTTAGCAAAAACACAGATCAAGGAATCTGCTAAGAGATCTATACTTCCCGATTAAGATGAAAATGGAAATACTTTGAGAGATAATCAAAGTCAATATACAACTACAGTCTGCTAATACTTAGATTTTAAGTATTTAAGTTAAAAAATTTCTTTCAACTTTTCTTTTTTGTGTGCACTTGGAATCATCTTGTTTCAGCATTTAATAGTTAGGAAACTGGTATTTCTGTGTCTTCTTTGTACTTGCTCTAATACAAAAGAAATCATCAAGCCCTCCAAGTTTAAATGTCTTATTAAATGTGAAGCAGTTTATTTCTCAAAATCTGATTCATGATCCATCTGTTTTAGAAGTACACCAGACAGTTGAATCAGAGTCTCTGTGGATAGACTAGGAATCTTCAAGTTAACAAGTTCAAGTTTGTGATATGTTTTAAAAGTAGAGAATGGAAAACTAGATCACTTAAGGTTTTTTTCATAGCACTTAAATGAGATGCTTCTTCCCTGATGGTATCCCTGTGGTAGAATTGGTGACGCTGAAAGAGTAAAATCATTTAAAATAAATTTATTAAGGTAAACTAATAAGCAAAATTCTAAAACTGATCTTGTTTACAAAGAAACCACCTTTCTTAAATAACTTTCTAGTTCATGTATATAGTGATGGGAGTATTATATTTCATAATATATTTTCGTAATTTATTTTCAAAGCTAAAACTTCAGAAGGTGTTTCATCGGAAAGTCTACTTTCCGTCCCTGGACAGAAGAATGTAGACTCCTCTCCAGAAACCTCTCCTGGCATGAGCCCCATGCCACATTCTTCATCAATAGCCAATCTTCAAACTGCTAGTAAACTTATTCTGAGTTCTAGACTGGTGTATAGTCAACCTCTTGATCTTCCAGAGGGAGTTGAAGTAATAAGAGCAACACCTTCAGCAGGTAAGGAAACTTTAAGAACAAGCGATTATAGCTCAGAGTGGTCTTGGATAAAATAGTTAAACTCTTCTGAAATATTGCTATCTTGACATTGAAATACTTATTTTCAAGTAATAATGCATTCATTTAGAAACATGTCTTTGTTCAAAATAATTTGCTATGATAAATATATTCAGCTTGACAGAACATGGAGTAAATATTTTAATATGAGTTTCTCACCTGTACTGTGATTTTCTATAATTAGGAATACTATGATAGTAAAATTGCAAGAAACAGAAACAAATAATTTCATTACAAATCACTGGAGCCTTCTTTTCATCCACAGTGTGCTAATTATACCTCTTATTAGTATGTCAGCATGTAATTTGGGGGAAAGGTATAGGATTTAAAACTAGTTTGACTTGCCTAGAATGATATTCACGTTAGCAAGGTTAATAAGGTAATATGAAGAGCAGGACTGCAAGCTGTATTTAAAATGATCTGACCATGGAATTCTAATTGAATGTTCCTAGAATGGTATTTTTGGCGAATGGAAACTTGAGGTCACATAGTTGCTAATGAATGATACTGAGTGTGAGGTGCTCTTATTCTTAAGCCAGATTTGAATGTAGAGTTGGAAAGATCACACTAAGAGTTTACTCTTGACTTTTGTACCAAGTGCAGATCTAAGCCAGATTTTTTAGCCGTTTAAATTACTGGGATGGTTTGAAATTTACTCAAATAACCTTTTTGGAATTAATAATAAAAATTACAATTTGCAGAGGCTTTATAAGATACTTTGAAATGTCTTATTTAACCATAACACACTAAGGGAAGTGGTAACAGCATTCTTGTTACTTAGATAGAATAGGCTCAGATGTTTGAAGTCACTTTTCCCATGTTAAGGTATTGATGGAATTGTTTTGCTACAAATCTTACTACTATCCCTCATCTTATAGTTGACATAGATATACAGTGTTATAGTGTTTGGCAGAAAGAAAAGAAATATGAGGGCTCTATTTCACTAGTAAGTGACCATATTAAACCTGATAACATTAATCTGTTTGTCTGAAAACTTTTTGATGATAAGAGTAGATCTTGGTGCTGAATTATTTGAAGACTGGCTAAGGGCCTCTGAAGGAAAATTTAATAACTACCTAAGCATTTATGACACAAGTGCAAAAGATCAAATTAAAGTCCAGTTAAGAATGTTGTGGTAAATGCATATATAAAATTACACCAAATAACATTTACTAAGAGTTGACTTGTTTCATAGCTTTTGAGCTTCATTTTAATATTTGCCTCATTGAAACTTAATTACTTAAAAATGAAGTGGTTTTAGTACATGCTTTGATTCTATGCAATCTGGACTGTTCAGGACTTCTGTAGATAACTTTGTCCAATGAACGTTTCGTGTAGAGCATTCACTAAGAAGGGAAATGCAGAATTATTCTGAAGAAACTGGTAGTGACATTGCATTCGTAACATTAAGTTGGTGATCAGCGTATTATTTTGTAATTCTGACTCTGATTTTTCTTTTTAAGGACATCTGAGTTCCTCTTCAATTTATCCAGTGTGCCTTGCCCCGTATTTAGTGGTTACAACTTGTTCTGACAATAAAGTACGCTTCTGGAAATGCAGTATGGAAACCAATATACAATATAAAAGTGAGGAGAAAGAAACCTATCATTGGAGGAGATGGCCCTTGATGAATGATGGAGAAGACAATAGCAGTACAGTGAGCATTGTGGGAAGACCAGTGGCTGTTAGCTGCTCGTACACTGGTCGCCTTGCAGTGGCTTATAAACAACCTATTCAACACAATGGTTTTGTCTCTAAAGAATTTTCCATGCATGTTTGCATATTTGAATGTGAATCTACAGGAGGGTCAGAATGGGTTCTAGAGCAAACAATTCATCTTGATGATTTGGTGACTGTTGGGAGTGTACTTGATTCACGGATCAGTGTTGACAATAATCTATTTGTGTATAGCAAATCAGATGCACTTTTGAGCAAGGATAGATATCTCATTCCAAATATTAAGCATTTAGTGCATTTGGACTGGGTATCAAAAGAAGATGGTTCCCACATTCTCACAGTAGGAGTTGGTGCTAATATCTTCATGTATGGAAGACTTTCAGGAATTGTGACTGAGCAAATCAATAGTAAGGATGGAGTAGCTGTCATTACTTTGCCACTAGGTGGTAGTATTAAGCAAGGGGTTCGGTCACGGTGGGTTCTTCTTAGATCTATAGATTTAGTATCTTCTGTTGATGGTACACCTTCACTGCCTGTTTCTCTTTCTTGGGTACGAGATGGAATACTGGTGGTAGGAATGGACTGTGAAATGCATGTCTATGCGCAGTGGAAGCATGCTGTGAAATTTGGAGATATTGAAGTTGATAGTCCTGATGCAGAAGACACAGCAATACAGGATCATTCTGCCTTTAAGTCTAGTATGTTGTCAAGAAAAAGTATTGTTGAAGGAACAGCTAATGCAGATGATGTTTTTTGTTCACCAACTGTAGTTCAAGATGGTGGTTTATTTGAAGCTGCACATGTACTTTCCCCTACTCTCCCACAATATCACCCAACTCAGCTGTTAGAATTGATGGATTTAGGAAAAGTTCGAAGGGCTAAAGCTATTCTCTCTCATTTAGTAAAATGTATTGCAGGCGAAGTTGCAATAGTTAGAGATGCTGAAGCTGGAGAAGGAACTAAGCGACATCTTTCTCGAACCATTAGTGTGAGTGGCAGTACTGCGAAGGACACAGTCACCATAGGAAAAGATGGTACTCGGGATTATACTGAAATAGATTCTATTCCTCCATTACCGCTACATGCATTGCTTGCTGCAGATCAAGATACAACCTACCGAATTTCAGAAGAAAGTAAAAAAATACCACAGAGCTTTGAAGACCATATCGAAAGTCAGCCAGAAGATCAGTATTCAGACCTTTTCCAGATTCAGGATATAACAACAGATGATATTGATTTAGAGCCAGAAAAGAGAGAAAGCAAATCAAAAGTAATAAATCTTTCTCAATATGGACCAGCTTACTTTGGCCAAGAACATGCTAGGGTACTTTCAAGTCATCTTATGCACTCAAGTCTACCAGGCCTTACCCGTTTGGAGCAAATGTTTCTGGTAGCTTTGGCTGATACAGTGGCTACTACCAGTACTGAGCTTGATGAAAACAGAGATAAGAGTTACTCAGGTAAATATTCACACTAAAAATTTATAAATGTATAAAAAATTTATAAAGTATATTAGTAGAATGATCTGTATAAGGCAATAGTATTGGTGATAAAAGTTTTAGCAAAGCAAATAAAAATTATTGATCACTCAGTAAATGTTGTATAGAAGTGAATAGTTAAGGTGCTTTGTTTATTATATTTAATTATATAACTTTATAAATGGAGCCCTTAGTCCTCTGGATCATTAGGTTACCTTTCTAAGATCGCACAGGTATTAGGTGGCAGAACTGGGGTTCATATGTTGATAAATCATTGCCTCCAAATTCTTTTAACTACTCTGCAAGTTTTTCAAATTTAATTAAAGATTGAACCTCAAAACCACCTGGAGTATGTCTCTTCCTCCAGGTTTACACTCTTACTATAGACCTCCAAAGTCTTGTCAATTCAAATAATCTTGGAGAGTTAGGCCTTGGAACTGTTTTCTAACAATGCTAATTAAAAAAAAAATCCAATCATTATGAAGTTGTGTGCAACACAGTAAGATTCTCTCCAGGGTAGACTTAAGTCTTTGTTGCAAACAGTGTAAATTTTCCTCTGGAACATTAAGAAAGTAGGTATACCACAATCCATGAAATATAGGTTAAAATATCTGATACAAAGCTTTTATTTCATCTGTGTAGAGTATTTTTCTTTCATATTTTTTGCATGACTCATTTTATTACCTTTTCAAATTTCTGGAAAAATAATATCTTATTAGAAAGCTCTTCCCTAGACATGCTATATAAAATAGAACCCTCTTATCCCAACATTCCCTTTTTCTCAGTCCTACTCTGTTTCTCCATAACATTAATTTCTTCTAGACATATTATTTTTTGTCTCTGCCTTCTAAAATGTAAGATCCATGAGAATCAGAGAACTTAACCTCATTCACTGCCAAGTCCTCAGTACTTAACTCTGTCTAACATGTAGTGAACTCATGTTTAATATGTTGAATCCATTAGTGAATGAATGGTTTATGAATATCACTGATGTGAAGTAGAACATTTGAGAATTCAAACATTTTATTTTCTTTTAGAAAATATTTTATTTGACAGTTTGAGTTCTTCCTGAGTGGCAGTTACTGTGCTAGGTGCTATCAACAATTCTGCATTGCTTTAGCATAGCAAGTATTAAGAGAACTAAGAGACACTTTCACTTTAGCTATGTAATTCCTATTTCTAAACCTCATCTGAACTCATGTAGGAGACATTTTTTCAATTGTACCTTATGTGCTTAAGTGTATTCTTAATTGCATATTAAGTTCCATCCCATTGTATTTATGCTTAGTAAGTATGGATACTATTGTTACCTATACTAATAGATAATTTGCCCAATCATTTTCATTTGAGAATTTTAGTATTTTTTTTTTTGGTAAAGATATATTTTTAATAAAGATATTAAATGTCCATGAAGGAATACACTAACATATATCTTATATGTCTTGTATAAATTATTGTTAAATTCAGTGTTTATTTTCTAACTTTTTATTGGCTTATGGCCTGCTATATTCCTTTTTCCTTAAGCTAATTTATGTTTACAGGAAGAGACACATTAGATGAATGTGGTTTAAGATACTTGCTAGCTATGCGGTTGCACACATGCCTTTTGACATCACTACCTCCTTTATACCGAGTACAGCTACTTCATCAAGGTATTTAACTTCTTTGCAAAGTTTTATTTAATATTAAAATGGTTGGTATGTTCATATTTGTATATGAACATTAGGTAATTCATTCTATGCTTACCTCTCCCTGGACTATTTTCCTATTTGAATTATAATTGTAATGAAAGTTCTTATATCCAGGTACATAAATATTGACATATCTACTTATTTCTTTGTTAAATTTCTAGCAGTGAAATCACTCTGTCATTTTTTTGTTTTTTCTTTTCTTTATCCTTGAAATATCTGGATACTCATCAAGTATTATCACCATTAATGACACTATTTCTTAACTCTTGCCAAGTATTGCCACAGTCAGAAAGACTTTTTTCAATGATACTGCCAAAAGCTGCGTGTGCTGATGCCAGTTGATTGCCAGTGTTGGATATTCACTTTATAGTCTCTGCCATTTGGTTATTTTGAAAAAAAAAAAAAATGATATCCAGTTTCTTTTAAATTTTAGTTTCAACCAAGTGATACTGAATCACTTAATGAAAATTGTATACATTTCCTAGGGACATGTAAAACATCTCAGATTTCTAAAGCTTTGTCAAATTCCATTTTCTATTTCTCTACAGTTAAAACATTGGAAATGAGAAGTAACTACTGTTGCAGATAATGTTTCTGAGAATAGTTTTCAGGAAAAATGTTAAGTAGTTAGTATATTGGTAGCACAACTAAGAAGAATACAGAGAAATGCAAAGAATACCCTGCCATTGGTAGAAAAATAAGTGCTTGTTTATATCCCATTCTTCCTAGTACCTTTATTACCTGTTCTAGTTAGACTCCCAGGTACATTCACTATTCTTTTAATCTTGCTTTCAAACCCTAATTCCCCTAACATGCTTATGTGTATTTTTGTTTTCTCTTGGTCATATCAAAAACAAATAAAATTTCATTGAGTATAAAGTATATTTTATATTGTTCTTTCATATTAGTTTATTTAAATTTCATGTCAAAGAGTACATTGTATTTTATATAATTTCTGCAATAAGTTTTGTTACTTGATGTAATTATTTCTGAACTCATGCAAAGATACATGAGAAAATTAATCTTCCTTTTTAGGTTCTGAAAAAAAAAAAAAACAGATTGATGTTACTAAATCTTGTCCATTTTCCCCTTAAACTTATAGTAGCAACAAAGTCTTCTTTTGATTTTGTGATATTTCTGTCACAATTTTGTAAATATTAGCAAGGGGAAATTTAAAGACTTAAGATTATTTTTCAAAGTAGTCCTAATAGATTTTCCCTCTCTACTTTCTAAAAATCTATTATAAAACTAATTATTTGATGCTCTAAAGTGTATACGAAGTTACATAATAGTTGTAAACAGAAAAAAATAGGTATGTGCACAGTAATGCCCTGTAGAAGTGAGAGGCTTCAGTTGTAATTTGACTATCATTGACCTCACATATCTCTTTGTTTACCAAATAAGATGGATAATCTCCTTTCTTTCTAAGCTTCTCTGGTTTTTTCCCAGCAGTCTCACTGTCTGCCAACACTGGAATTCACTTCCCTCATTGTTTCTCTTCACTTCTTTTAAGTGGAGCTTTATAAAATGTTTATTAGTTCAACTGTTGGTAAATTTATTGTAATTTCAAATTTGTTGGTGTCACTAAACCTATTTTGTTGTCTCTAAGTCAGTTCATAATCCTGTCGGTCTTAATTCTACCTGGACAAAAAGAGCTTGCCTATACCATGTGCCTTTTAACCCAGGCCACGAAAGGGGGGGGGAAAATGCCTCCTGTTATTGCCTGAAACATTCATGAACTTTAGAGCTTGCTCTGATGTGATATTTAGTTTCTTGGCCAGAGGGAAGAGTGGGGCAGTTCTCAGTATTCTCTACTAGATATTTTGATTTGTGTATCTTGTCACTAATCTTGTATTTGGGAACATGTAGTATAAATTCCTGAATAATGAAGGATATCCTTTGATTCTTTTTTTCTTATATAAAAATTCTCTCCAGAACGGTGAATACATGATTGTGTTAAATGTTCTTTTTTGATAGCATCTCTAAGTTATTATTTGTATTTCTAATTTAGGTGTGTCTACTTGCCATTTTGCCTGGGCTTTTCATTCTGAGGCTGAGGAAGAGCTGATAAATATGATTCCCGCAATTCAGAGAGGGGACCCTCAGTGGTCTGAGTTACGAGCTATGGGAATAGGCTGGTGGGTCAGGAATATTAACACTCTTCGAAGATGCATTGAAAAGGTAACGTCATTGATTTCGATAATGATAAATAATCCTTCTTTTAAAGGGTTTAAGATATTTTCTTGTAGAAAATTTCTATCAGGGAATTGTTTATATATATTGAGATACTGAGAAATTTTTAAATGAAAGTTTGGAGAGCCCCCAAACTTGGCCTTTTTAAAATATCCTTATAGTATAACAATAGTTTTTTGCTTGTAAGATGATTTTATAATATATTTATGGAATGACATTTTCTCCTGTTAGTTCAGGTGTGTACTAATTTAAGAAAATCTAAATTTAAAAAAGTAAACTCAGTTCTTACCAGTTTGTATACATTACATAGAAAAAGCATTCTTTTTATATATAATATCTTTTTTTTTTTTGAGACTAGGTCTCGCTATTTTTGCCCGTGGAACCGCAGGCTCTCGTTGCCCGGGGTACCACAGACCTGAGCAATCCCCAGCCTCAGCTTCCTGGGTAGCTGGGATTACAGGCGTACGCCACCACACCCAGCTATTTTTTTTGGAACTAGGTCTCGCTACAGGCCCCTGGCGGGACTCGAACTGCGATTCCTTGCCCCAGCCGCTTCATAGGCTGAAGCTTACAGGCACGAGCCATCGTGCCCGGCCTTTATATAAAATATCTATGCATAACTGGGTTAATACATAGTAAATTTCTTTTGCACATGTAAAATAAAATTCAGTAAGAAATTTTGATTTATGTACCACCAAAGAACATATCTGTGGCAGCATATGAAACATGCTATAATTTTTTAAAGATGGTTCTTTAAGAATCAGTTTTCAGACTGGAGGGGGGATATAGAGGGGGGATATGGAGGGAGGAGGAGGGATCAATTAATGCACAATTGTGACAAATCAATAAAATGAATTAAAAAAAAAGAATCAGTTTTCTGGTAAATTTCCCTAGGGAAAAAATTGATAGTTTAAGTTGAAAGTTCTTTTCTGCAGCAGTTGCAGAAAATAACCGTTTATGAGTATCTGCTTTGTGCCAGATTTGATCCTAGCTACTTTTCATAAATTTTGTCTCACAGTCATTGGCCCCATATTACCATCTCCAGTTTCCATGGAAATTAATATTAATTCCATGGAATTAATACTTAGATAATCAGCTCAAACTGGCATCATTTAGAAATCTGTATGCTTTATGCTCTTATCAGGATTAGTAGAATGGAATTCATTGTTTATTTTTAGAAGTCCATTAAAATTCTTGGCAGACTATTAAGTGTACTATCCTTGTGAGGATGAATTTCTCTCAAAGATGCAGAAACCGTTCTGGATTTTATTCCTCTCTAGTAGAGTTCTCAATTTTTTTTTTTTTTTTTTTGAGACTAGGTCTTGCTATTTTTGCCCATGGAACCGCAGGCTCTCGTTGCCCAGGGTACCACAGACTCAAGCAGTCCCCAGCCTCAGCTTCCCAGGTAGCTGGAATTACAGGCACGCTCTACCACGCCCAGCTATTTTTTTGGAACTGGGTCTCGCTACGAGTCCCAGGCAGGACTTGAACCGCGATCCCTAGCCCCGCTGCTTCATAGGCTGAAGCTTACAGGCATGAGCCACCATGCCCGGCCTTAGAGTTCTCAAATTTTAATGCCAGAAAAATTACCTGACAAATTTGTTTAAAATGTATAATGCCCAGTTCCACTTCCAAATGTTTTTATTTGGTATGTTGGATGTAGTAGGGCTGTGGCAGCTTCATCTTAACTAGTCTCTTGTAGTTCTGGTGAAGTTTGTGATCCTCAAATCACCATTTGAAATGTGAGTCTGTGCCATTTTCCTACTGTGTGTAAGACAGCCAACAAGGTAGCATTACTTTAGTCTCAGAATTGGCACAAATGTAAGATCAAATTTGTTTTCACACCAACTAAGAGATGTAATTTCTTAGTTGTAATTGGGAAAGTTAATTGTTATAGAATATAGATGATACAGTATACACTTTAAAACTTTTATGTTCTGAGGCAGTTGGAAGAAAAATTATCTTAAATATTTTCAGGTATTGCTTCCAAGAGCTCTTTAGTAATTCTTTTCAGAAGTATGTTGTACCTCTATAGTTATTTTTGATATATACATAGATTTACTTCTGTAGGTAATTTATTAAAATTAAAACAATATATAAATTTTACCTTTATATATTATAAATCTGTTACTGAGTAAGAATAAAACTTTCTCTGAAATTATTAAATATTTAAGTACTAAGCTAAATGATTGAAAAGACTCATTTTAAAGAAAGGAAGAGAAATAAGAGTACTGAGAGTCTAGCATTTTCATAATGTGATTTTAGGTGTCTTTCCCTGTCTCTCCCATGCCTCTAGTACTATGTTTCCCCATCAGTCAATGTGAATGAAGGAGACCCCCACTGTTTTTTTGTTATACTTCTAAGCTAAGTGGTTTGCAGAAGTTCTTTTGGTATCTTTGGGAAATAGGATGTATTTTGGTTTCGTATTATGTTCCTAATAGCATAGTTATATACAGTGATATTTCTAACTTAATAATTTTTTAATTCATACTGAGTTGATGGATTCTATAAAAATTCAGCAACTGGTTATATGGCACGAGGTTATCAATTATAATACATAGAGGATAATGTGCTTGTTACAATTTTTCCGTATGGAATTTCTAATAACTAAAAATTTTAAGCCCTTGAAAATGTTTTTTAACCTTCTATATTGTAATTACATGTCAGAAAATAGTGTCTTTCAGAATTGTCAAGATTTAATTGAAAATGGCCAGAATTGTTTAAAAGTATGTTAAAAAAAACCCCAGAACTTTGATCTCATTTATTTTTTTTATTCATTTTTTTTTTTTTTTTTGAGACTAGGTCTCGCTTTGTTACCCAGGCTAGTCCCAAACCCATGAACTCAAGTGATCCTTAGCCTTAGCCTCCCAAGCCTGGGATTACACCACACCCAGCTATTTTTTGAGACTAGGTCTCGCTCTGTTGCCCGGGTTAGTCTCGAACCCATGGACTCAAGCGATTCCTAGCCTCAGCCTACAAAGGCTGGGATTAAAGGCACGTGACTCCGTGCCTGGTGTTCATTTAATTTTTTTAATGTGTGTGTATAACTGATACTTATTTATAGATGTGTATATCAGTATTATTAGAGAGCTTAAATTGTGAAATCACATATATTGTAGAAGTTAACATTAATTTTACAAAACATTAAGAGTAGAAATATATTTAATTTGAAGGAAAAAAGTCACATTTGTTGAGTATTCTGCCACCTTGTTTCCTACATAAAAATTCTTCAAAATTTTCATTGGAGTAACATGGTTTCCAACATGATAAAGGCTTTAGGGGTATAGCATTATAAGTCAACATTTGTATATATACTATGTTCTTATAACTGCCAAAGCTCCAATTTCCATCTCCATACAGTTTATCCCCTTTACCTGATTTATCCACCCCTTTCCTGCTTCCTTTCTGATGACCACCATTTATTTTTATAATCTAGGAATTTGTCTTAGTTTTGTTTGTACATTAATTTTGTTTTAGTGTCATATAGTTACATCTATGTGGTGCAAATTGTAAGATTTCATCTTTTGTAAAATAGCTTTATTATTACATGGGTTTGAATCCCTTTTCACATCCTTGTGTGACATTAGGCAACTCACTCATCCACTTTGTCTCAGTCACTGTGTATGTAAAATGGGGATAATAATAGTAAATCATAATCTTGTGGTGATTCAAAAAGATGAATGAAAGGTGCTTAGATTGGTGCCTAATTCATGGTGAGTGATAGTTAATCCTACTATTTTAATTATAATTATTGGCATGGGAATGGTTTTCTCTAGGAGCATGTGTTATGAGCTGCTGGAAATTGTGGAATAGAGCCAACTCTTCCTATTGCCATAGTTTTCTGTCATGAAATTAGCAGGAAAGTATTAATTGTTGGTTAATTGGTTATAATTCTTATATAAAATAGTTAGTATAATATTTTGCTTACTATTTAGGTTGCGAAGGCTTCTTTTCAAAGGAACAATGATGCCTTGGATGCTGCATTATTCTACCTTTCAATGAAGAAGAAGGCAGTGGTATGGGGTCTGTTTAGGTAAGTAACCTCAACCTTTAACATGATTCAGTGAAATGAAGATTGTGGTGCAAAGCAGAAGCCTATTGCTTTTGAAGATATTAAATGTATGAACTTGACAAGTCAGTTGACTTCTTTGTGCCTTGATTCCTTTATCTGGAAGAAATTGGCAAAAATACATTTCAGCTTAACCTAAGAGTGAAATGTTACTTTTAAAAGTTGACAAAAGCACTTTGAAAATAAACTCTTGTTTCCTTTTTATGTATATGTAAGGCATTATAAACCTTACTTTTTAAAAAATGTGTAGAGAAATTTGATAATTACCTCTCACTGTAGTTATTGCTCCCCTTTTAGATGGATGTATGCGCTTTTTATTTTCTGTAATCTGTAAAGAGTTCAGAATAGCTTAAATTTGGCTTAACCACTGATATTTGTCTTCTGGTTCCTAGGTCACAACATGATGAAAAAATGACAACTTTTTTCAGTCACAACTTTAATGAAGATAGGTGGCGTAAGGCTGCTTTGAAAAATGCTTTCTCTTTACTTGGAAAACAACGCTTTGAACAATCTGCTGCTTTTTTCTTGTTAGCAGGTTCATTGAAAGATGCCATTGAGGTATAAATAAGAAAACAATGAAATACCTGTGAGGGATTGAAAACCTGAAGAAGTTTTAGAGATAATTATTCCATGTTTGTATGGGCAGAGAATAGCTATAACATTTACTTAAATAGTAGCACTGTGATAAATGAGGTTATAAATAAATTCAATTATAAAACAAATGCAAAATTTCATAAAGATTGATTTTTTAAAATACGCATGTATCTTTGAAAGTATAACTGGAAAAATGGCAAACTTTTATATAAATATTTTCTTCTTGACCATCTTGTTTCTGAACTACTTAAAGTATACATAGGTTACAGCCTCCTCTCAGTGCAGGCAGGCCTACATCATAAGTTATTTTTCTTTTTTCTTTTTCAACTTATTATGAGGACAAGCTTATTAGGAAAAGGAGAAATAAAAAAAGAGGCACCTTCATAGTCAAAGGTAAAGGAAAAATCACAATTTGAAATAATACATTATAGGATAAATAGGAAATATCCAACAAAATAAAAGTACTTTATATTTAGAATTAGTCATAGTTTCAAAATTATCTCAGGTAGATGCTTTTTAAAATAGCAGATGTTTATAATTTTGAAATTGGAAATTATTCCCATAACGTCCACACAAGATATTCAGTCAAAAAAAAAAAAGAAACACTGATATGCTGATATCCCCTGAGTGACCTCAAGTTTTCAAGATGAGTAGTTATATTAGAATATAGACTAAAAGAAGTAAAAGCATACTATGTGCCTTTATGTCATGAGTTATTTTCTAGTAAGTATAAAGCTCTTTTAAACAGTAATAATTCATCTTTATATGAAAATTAAGTTTCTTATTCTTCTTGCTAGTAACCTACCAAGCAATCATATAACTTATCTTTCAACCTGTGGGTCCCCTTTATCCACTATGGTGATAAAATTAATAATTTCAGAACTTCAGTTGGATACTTCATACCTGTAACTGCTATATGTGTATTTTTTAATGTTTAAATTAACAGGTGTGTCTTGAGAAGATGGAAGACATTCAGTTAGCCATGGTTATTGCCCGTTTATATGAATCTGAATTTGAGACTTCATCCACTTATATATCCATCCTAAATCAGAAGATTTTGGGTTGCCAAAAGGATGGCTCAGGATTTGATTGCACGAGATTACACCCTGATCCTTTCCTGCGCAGTCTTGCCTATTGGGTAATGAAAGATTACACCCGAGCCTTGGACACGTTGTTGGAACAAACACCGAAGGAGGATGATGAACATCAAGGTAGTACATTTTTTGTGAGTTTTGCTTTTTTAATTAAAGACAGCTTATGAACTAATGTTACTTAAAGATGATAACCCACATATATTACCAATTTACTCTTCAATTTTGGAAGTTATTGTCAAAATTTATTGTGTCACTAAAGAATTAATTGTATATTATTTGTAGTCGACTCTAATTTTGCTATTATAAATTGAGTAGTGCTAGGAAGACTTCACTATATTTTTTACTCAATTATGTAATAAGGTTTATAAAATAGTAATACCATACTTTCATAACTTCATAGTAAATTGAGTCTTGCAGAATGTTTCCACTTGATAGTCTTTCCATATAGTCATTTGCCATTTTTTTAAAGTAGTAATTTTGTACTGGTTTTCATATTGATTTAGTGTATTGACCTAGAAAAAAATTGTTTTTGTGTAGAATACTTTCTTTTATCTTCCCAAATAACATTTTTAAAGCATCTGCTTGTTAATAATATATATTTATCATCACTGTTCACAGTGATTAAAAGATGAAACATTCTAAGTATTCATCAATAGAATATTGAATTAAGTTTTAATATAGTCATACTGTAGAAACAGTGTGCCATGAAAATGTGAGGTAGATTGATAGGTTAATAGGTATTGCATAAGTGAAAAAAATTAGTGCAGAACAGTGTAGCTCTCACTGCATTTTGCATATATATGCCACATGTAAGTAAGTGTTTGCATGTCTTGTCTCCATCCTTTTGTTGTTTTCTGCAGCAGATCACAAAAAATTAAATAATTGTCATGCTGCCTGTTGGGAACAAGAGTGGGGACAAATAAACTCTAACTTTTCATTTTGTTCTCTGTAGTTATAATTTTCAAGCCTTATATTTTTGTTTTAAAATGCTAAAAGTTTATATGTGAAAATGGTGCATATTTTAAAAAAAATTTTTTTAAAAAGAGATTTAAAAAATCTCTGCAAATACATATTTATTTATTCTAATAATTTTATTTACTTTTAGTATACATCATTCCTCTTTGTATGGCTGCTGGTCCCTTTGGGATATCTTCCACAGCCCCCCTCCTGGGTCACTACATCTCATTTCTCTTTACTGTTTGCTGGTCATTTCTCTTTACTGTTTGCTGGTAAAAAGAGCCTTTAAGTCTCTTTTTTTCTGGAGCAATGTCCTTTTTCTGAGTGAGGATCAGGCACAGTAGACCACACTTTTCAGATTTCCAATTTCCAGTCTAAGCTTGTTTCTGACAGCCCATCTGAGCACATTTGGAGTCCATCAGTGCCAGTTCCTCTTTGCTGTATGTCGCCTCCATTCTGTCATCAGACGAGAAGTTTGAAGGAGTTGGTTGGAGGGGGAGGGAGGAGATGTTGATTGATGGTTGGTCTCCTTGTTCATGAATTGCTGCTTAGCTGTCAGGTAGCTGCTGTATTTCTGTGACCTTTCTCCCTCTGTCCAGCGAGGGTGTGTCTTGCTTTTGTTGGAGGCTTCTCTGAACCATAATTTTGGCTGCTCAGTCCCATTGAGAGTGACAGTGTTGGCATGATCCTGATGGTCATCTTGATAGTTGTCTCACAGTCTTGTGTTCAGTAATTCACTCTAAGCTCATTTTGTGTCTTACCCAGTGGATATGTGTGTCCAGGGCTTTTAATCATATCCCTCTCCTCACCTGTTCTTCTGTTGTATTATTTATGGTTTTCTTGTTCCTGATGAGGACTGGCTGGTGTGGGGGTTAAATTCCTTACCCCCCCCCCCCACATCCCAGCAGGGCTTCACCTGCTTCCCACATGAACCTAAAGGCTCCTACAGGGTGGCTGCAGGGTCACCCTTCCACATGGGTCCCCAGGGCCAGGTCTGCTGGTATCCTGGACACAGAGGACTCAGCAGGCCAGGAGGGGCGAGTGCAGCTGTGGAATTAAAAACCCAAGTGGCTATGGGGGGCAGGACTTCTCCCACCTCCTACAAGAACTGAAAGTCAGCTCCTGTAGGGTAAAGGACCCAATTTTAATTTTTTCCTTTACAAAGAAGAAATTAGTGTTTTAGAAAATGTTATTAAATATCTTAAAGAAAGGGAAGTAAGACCTTACAAGAAAATATCTGAATAACCCAGGTAATTTTAATTAAATGTGCCTAATTTTATAGAAGGAAGATTCTATTTATTTCTTATTGTTTTCCATGTTAACTTTCAAAAACCTGTTATTGTGGAAAATTTCAAATATGTATATAGAAGAGTAAACAATATAGTAAAAATCTATGAACTCATCATCCAGCTTTAATAGTTGTTAATTTATAATCAACCTATGCCTTAGATATTCCCATCCTCCTGACTTCCTCTCATTCTCAATTTAGATTGATTTTGAATTCCAACTTATAATTTCATCTGTAAATATTTCAACATATATCTCTAAAAATAAGAATTCTTAAAAACAGCAGAAAACATACCTTTGTAACAGTTTTGTAAGTGTTCATGAAATACGTGATGTGCAGATTTTCCTGATTTCCTCATGAAAATCTCATAATTGATTTGTTTGAATCAAGATCCCAAGTGAGGTCTGTAATTTTAATTCGTTGAGGGGCCTTTATTTCCTTTTCTCTCCTTTCATTAATTATTAAAGAAGTCAGGTTGGTTAACTGTAGTTTCTTATATTTTGGATTTTGTTTATTGTCTAGTTTGTGTCATCTAATGTGTTTTTCCCCACTGTGTTCTCTCTCTGTCCTATACATTGGTACTTAAGAGCTAGAGGTTTTTAATCAGTTATTTGGGCAGAGATGTAGGTGATGTTACATAGTTCAATCAGGAACTCATGATGTCTTGTTTTAGTTTTTGTAGAGTTAACAGCCACCAGTGGTCACTACTTGGATCCTTTATTTCATTAGTGTTTGTAAAATGTCATTCTAACTATGTTATTTTATCTTTTCTGAGAGGGAATACTTGTTTAGATTGCCATCTACCATAGCAACTGTTTGATTACACTGGTTTATTAATATGTATAGTAAAGAAGATAAATGTTTGCTTCTTTTTCTATATTTCAAAGTAATTGCTTGGTTCCCTGGAACCCTACATAGATGCTCAACCAGCATTTATTTATATTTATTTATTTTTAAATTAATTTTTGATGGAAGGGTGCATACACTGTAGTATGAGAAATAAAAGTATTACATAAATTTAGCTGTTACAAGTATCACCGTGGGAGGGGCATGTATCTGTTCCATGGTTAACAAACACAGGAATTCCAGTGGAAATAATTACCGCAACCACATGTACTTAGTCCTTGCGTTCCATGAGTGTGCTTGCTGACGATCTCAAACAGCAGTTAGGAAATAGTCCGCTGAAGCCACCTGTAGCACAGGTCTCATGGGAAGTCCCTGCTTCAGTCTAGAGCCTGGTGAGGAAATAGGGAGTGAGAAATGGAAAACCAGATTGGACTATCCACAGCTTGCTACTGTGCAAGATCATCTGTGGATGTGGGTTTATTTTCTTATACAAGAACATAATTGTGCCCTTCAATTTTCACCTTTGATTTAATATGTAAAGTTGTACAACTATATTTCTGCATGACTGTTTCTTTCCTATTAAAAAATAAACTAAAAGATACAAGTTTGTGCAGATAAAGTCAACACAATAGGTATTTGTGTGGATAGAATTTCAAGAAAAGAATTATAGTGTAGAAAAGGAAGCTTTTTTTTTTTGAGAAGTTAATTTGAACTTACATACTTAAATTGATTTGTGTTTTAACCCTTTGCCATTTATTACTGTGGACAGATTATGCCATCTGTAGTCAGTGGGAACTTTTCCAAATTCTTTTATCCTTTTAACTTTATTTCTTGGTAGTTTCTTTGCTTTTCAGTATAGCAGCATGTTTCAGAATCATCTTGTTTATTTCCAGACTCAGACCGAGAAATGGCCGTTGCCCCAAAGAATCCTGGCTCCTTTTTAGTGGGAATTAGCAATTAGTATTTAGAGACTGCAGTCAAAGTGCAGGGATCTTTATTGCTATTGGTTTGATCGTTGTTTCTAAGCTGTTTCCGTGAATAGAAGCTAGGATTTTTTCCCACTAGGACTTGAGAAATTCACACAAATTTAAATTATAGTTTAAAAGTAGATTGTAAGTTTCTGTTTAGATTACAGATTTTGTCATAGAGTGAAAAGTTTGGATTCTTATGGAATTAGCATATGCATTTAATATTTTTAGGTATATAATAATTTCAGAATATTGGTACAAATGTTTTTCATAGCGTGATTACTGAGAAAGGGTTAAGCTTTCCTTTTTTGCAATATTTTGTTTCTGTTATATTTCACTAAGGATGTACAGTGAAATTATGTACTTTATAGTTATGCTACTGACTTTATACACAGAAATATTTAATTTTGCTTTTTTTGGTGAATTTAAAAAATTTTATTTCCTTTCAAATTATAAAATATTGGCATGATTTTGAAGCAAAATATATAAAAACTAGATATTTCAGAAAAATTTATTATCTTTCCTAACCTCTGTTCTTCTTTCTCTATTTAGGGAGTCAATTAAAAAATAAAGTGTAGTTGTGTTTACTTTTCATTTGAAAATATAAGCATGTATACATGTGTGTATCTCCACTTTTTTGGCTAGAAAGTAGCACTTTTAATGTAGTCTGGATATCATGTCATGGTAGTACATTGTGAATTTTTTTTTTCAGCTGCATAGTTTTCATTAATTATGTGTACATATCATAATTTAAATTATCTTAGGTTAATATGTAATTTTTATTTTTAGAAAACATTGATATAGTTTAAAATAAGTACAAGTTAATGTAATACATTGTGAATGTATCTGTTTGCTTTCTACAGTTATCATCAAATCTTGTAACCCAGTGGTGTTCAGTTTCTACAACTACCTTCGAACTCATCCATTGATTATTCGAAGAAACCTTGCCTCCCCTGAAGGAACTTTGGCAACCGTAGGTCTCAAAACTGAGAAAAACTTTGTTGATAAAATTAACCTCATAGAAAGAAAATTATTCTTTACAACAGCAAATGCTCATTTTAAAGTTGGATGCCCTGTTTTAGCCTTAGAGGTACTCTCCAAAATTCCCAAAGTTACTGTAATATCTGCCTTACCTGCAAAAGAAGATAAACCTGACTTTACTTCTAAAAAGATGGGTGATGTACCTTCAGAATCGAACACTCTGCGTGATGGCGATAGAAGTTCTGGCACTGACTGGTCAACTGTGACTTCATCACAGTTTGACTGGAGTCAGCCAATAGTAAAAGTTGAGGAGGAACCTCTTAACCTTGATTGGGGTGAAGACCATGATAGTGCCTTAGAAGAGGAGGAAGATGCTGCTGGTTTAATAATGAAAAGCACAGATGTCAGGGATGAACAAGATCAGAAACCTTCAGACTGTAGTGTGTTATTGACTCCTCAGGAGGAGGATTATCTTGAAAGTGATACTGAAGTTGATGTGATTGCTGAACAACTGAAATTCAGAGCTTGTTTAAAGATCCTTATGACTGAATTAAGAACATTGGCTACAGGTTACGAGGTAGATGGAGGAAAACTTCGATTTCAACTCTATAACTGGCTTGAAAAGGAAATTGCTGCCTTGCATGAGATATGTAATCATGAGTCAGTCATTAAAGAATATGCCAGTAAGACTTATTCCAAAGTAGAGAGTGATCTTCTGGACCAGGAAGAAATAGTGGACAAACCAGATATTGGGTCCTATGAGCGCCACCAAATAGAAAGGCGAAGATTACAAGCTAAACGAGAGCATGCAGAGAGGCGAAAGTTGTGGTTGCAGAAAAATCAAGATCTCCTGAGAGTGTTTCTTAGCTATTGTAGTCTTCATGGCGCCCAAGGTGGTGGACTGGCTTCAGTAAGGATGGAACTCAAATTTTTGCTACAAGAATCACAGCAGGTATGACGTTTACTTTTTCAATCTTTGTTACTTGAGTAAGTTCCAAAAACACTTTCACTTGTAGCCAAACAGTAAATTCCATTTTACTACTTAATCTCAATGTATTCAGCTCCTTTATCCAGGAGGCATATATCAGCACTATGAATGAGTCTTTAAGACTAAAGTTTTGGTAATTAAACTTAGGTTTAAAAATTTGAGAGCTCAGCTACGCTGTAGTTCATTTTGTATTTCTGTGACTGGCACAGACCCTTGGATAGATTGGGTGCTCAGTATGAGTAAGTACATGAACATGATGCTTTATTGAAATGTTTATCACCAGAATATTTATCATATAACTATTATTTTTTCCACACTCTTCATCTTAACCACTTTGGAAAAAAAAATCTACTCTCACCATAGGAAACCACAGTGAAACAGCTCCAGTCTCCGCTGCCGTTGCCCACCACCTTACCTCTGCTCTCAGCCAGTATTGCTTCAACAAAAACAGTCATAGCTAACCCTGTGTTGTACCTTAATAATCACATCCATGATATACTTTATACTATTGTTCAGATGAAAACACCACCTCATCCCAATATTGAAGATGTGAAGGTAATGTAAAGTTTATCATCATTTGATCATATTCACACTGAGAATGCAAATAGTTATGTTCCAATAGAGGAAGTCTGTTTGTTTGCTTCTGTACTGTTTTCTCCCTTTCATCAGTCCAAGACTATTTATTCAATGAATGTAATTTAAAAATAAGTGTTCTTCTGGAAAAGTTATTCTTTTCCTTTAAGTCAGGAAATAAGTGTTTTGATAATAAAATTAATTTTCTAAACAGTATTTGTAACAATATTCCTCTGGGTTCTCTAATCCCTTCATTGAACCAGTAAGTTATATATTTTATAACTGTTTGCTTACATGTGAATATGATGTGAAAATACAAGTTTGGAGAATATCTTTGAGAGAATCAGATTAATCAGAAGTAGTCTAGAGAGAGTGTCTGTGCTGCTGTTTCCCTGATGATTATGTGTGTCACAGGCTGTGCACTCACTGGGGCATCTGTTTTTTGACAGTTAATACCCAAAATTAAACCTATAGTCTAGGGAACTTGACAGGATCTGGAGAATTGATCAGATTCCCACTGTGCTATCGTAAGTGTATTTGTGTTGTAGTTTTTCCAGTTCAGGGAGCTGATGTCATTTCAGATCCTCAACATTAAAATTTATTTATTTTGTTTGAAAACACATCTTGATAGTATCTCTTCTGAAGAACCTAAGATTTACTGACCATGTCATCCTTACTGAAGACTTGCAGTCTATCACATGTATATCAATATTTTAGCTACTTATTTTTTAGGTGACTAAAACATGTAGGAATGTATGTAAATTCTAGGTAAACATTTCCAGTTCCTACAAATTTGGATAAGATTCTCAAAGACTATGAAACTATTTCTTTTAATTTTTTAAAATAAAACTATTGCTAAATTCACTTCAGTTTGAAGATTTCATGAGACTGAAAATAATAGATCCAGTATTCCTTTTTAGCATGTGATTTTTATCTTCTAGTGATAATTTTTAAACTTTCTGAATTTAAAATTCTAAGACACTGCCATTTATAACTCTTAAGTGAATTATTTGCTTTCTGTAAAACTAGTTATTTCACACAATTATTGATTCATTTCTAAGTAGATTTAATTCATTCTTACTGATAATATCAAGTCTTTATTTTTATCAAGGGGACTTTCATGAGGCAAGTTTAAATAAAAGTTCTAAAAATTCCATACTTATTTTGGTTCTGCTTTTTTTGATTATTACTACTTAAGCTAATCATTTACAGGTTAGCAGTGCCAGTAATACAAACATGGCACTCTGTTCAGGGCCTGATGAGGGGTGTGCTCATAGTAAGTATTTGAAGATGTTTCTTGATCATTTAGCTTGGTTGTGGACATGAATGTTAAGTTGAGTGAATGTTATTTTAATGGTTTTAAAGTAAGAGTCTGTAGGCTCATATAGAATATAGTCTTTTATGAATTTGATAGTTTCCTAGATGTTTCCTAATTTTTAATGTTACTTATTTTTAAGTTGTGTAAAAATGTTTAGTACAGAACGTAATTGTGACTGTTTTGATTTTAGGTGCACACACTTCATTCATTAGCAGCATCACTTTCTGCATCAATTTACCAAGCATTATGTGACAGTCATAGCTACAGGTAAAAACAACAACAAAAACCCTAGTAGTATTAATATTGCAAAACATTAGACTATTCCAGACTTGTAATAGTAGTCTGTTTTCTAGGAATGGAAAAAATGGACTGCCATGTATATTGTAATAGATAAGAGAATAAGAAATAAGATAACTGTTTATTTCAGTTATCACCTGATAATAATAGATATAGAAAATGACAAGTAGTAAAAGAAATTATCACCACCGTTTCTTTTATTTTCAAGAAATGTTCATGGTCTAAAATAACAAATAATACAAAATTTTCTACTTTTTTTCCCAGATATGTACTATTTATTTTATTGTTGTCTTAGTTTCTATTTAACTATTTTCAGTTGATAGAAGAAATACTTTTAAAATTTAAAAAGTACTTTCCAAAACTGAATTAAGATCATTTTTGCCTATCCATTTATGTATAATATTCAAGTCTTTGGAACTGATACCAATTAGAAATAATGGTTTAAAATATTCTGTTAAATGGCTTTCATGAGTTATATACTGTGCATTTTAATGACTAGAGCAGTCTTAATAAAATGAAATACTTAGAAAGATAACCCATATTTAAATGAACTAAAAGTTTGTCATATACAGAATCACATTAAGTTTCTATTAGATAGATATCTAGACTTATTTTTTTCTTGGAAATTTGGCAGCCTTTTGTGGGAGTGTTTGATAGAGTGTTAAGGAATTACTTTCTTAGAATGGTCTGTATTGTTTTGAAGCTAGCTAGGCCATATTTAAATAATTCCAAAGACTTGAAAATGTAAGAAAGAAAGAATTCAGTTAGTTAACTGTTATCCTCTTAATGATTGAGAACTTGTTGGTATCAGTAATTGGTTAAATGGCACTAATGAGAATTCAAATATTTTTAAAATGTGTATTCTATAGTGCTTAGGTTATAATTGACTCTCAAGGGAATCTATTTTATGGTTTTGGATTTTCCCCAACTCCAGAAAAAACTTGTTTATGGGTAGAGAAATATTTAGAGACATTTGACTTTAGGATTAAGTATTTCTGAAATACATTTCTAGATTATTTAGATTTTAGTTTCTATTTTAATTTGGATCTTAAACTTGTGCAACTATGCACAGCTAAGGAATGCAACAAAACAGTAATCTAAAACTTTCTAATGTATCCTAATACCAAGCATAATCTTACCTGAGACTTTGTTTTAAATAAAGATGGTGCATATAGAAAAGATCTGAAAGTCCTAAGTGGCTTCTGGAAAAGATTTCAAAAGGTCAGCTTTCATCTACCTAGTGTAGTAAAAGTTAGTACTATATCTTAAAAAAATTTCAATAAACATTTGTAATTAACTTCAAGACCTGTCTAAATGAATTTGTATTACAGCAATAAATTCAGTTTTAAGACATTTATTTCTATTATAATTTTCTGAAATGATGATATATAAAGGTGTCGTTACTTTGAACTCTTCTAGGTCAGTAACTAAATCTGTTTGTTTCAGCAGTCAAACAGAAGGAAATCAGTTTACAGGAATAGCTTATCAGGGACTTCTTTTAAGTGACCGTAGAAGACTAAGGACAGAAAGTATCGAAGAACACGCAACTCCAAATTCTTCTCCTGCTCAGTGGCCTGGTAATTCAAGCATTAAAAATAAATCTTCTATTTGGAAATTCCTTTTTTTGAAAATTACTAACTGGCTTCCTGATTGTTGCTCTTTGTGGGTTTGCTGAATGATTTTATGTTGGTTCTTGAGGATATTTTCTGCTATGAATTAGGAATTCTTAAGTACTGTAGTGTCTGAAAAGTCAAAGTTAAGGCTTCACAAATCAACTCTGCAAAATCAGCTCTGTGGACCATCATTAAAAAAGCAAGATTTAACATCCTTCCTAAGTGTGTACACTTAGTCTTCCTTCCCATTAGATATTCTGAATTAGAAGACCAGAGAGTGACTTCACCGACACACACCAGGAAATATAATTCCAAGGAATATAATTTTAAAATTAGTTTATGTTCTGATGAAGTACCTTTTTTTCTTAGCTCCTTGTTAATTTTATTACAGTATAGTATTTCTTGCCACAGGTGTGGTCATGTAGTACTCCCATCACTACCCATAATTCAGTTCATCACATTAATCCATTCTGTTTCAACCCTCCTACCCCCACCCTGACCTGTTTTCACCTCTCCTTTTTCCCTCCTACCCTCTCCTTCCTGTCCTGGATGCCTCAGATCTACCATCAGCTTTCAAGATTTGTCTTTATCTGACCCTTTGTTTGGTTTCTCTATATTTCACATATAAAGTGAAACTATCACTATTTGGGTGTTTTTTCTTATTTCTCTTAGCATTATTCCTTCCAGCTTCATCTGTGTTCCTGCTATGGCACAAGTTTATCTTTGATTGCTGAGTAGTATTCCAATGTATATATTTTACAATGTTTCTTGATCCTTTCATCTGTTTGGGGGCACTTAGATTGTTTCTATATCTTGGCTACTGTAAACAGTGCTGCAGTAAACATGGAGTGCAGTAAACATGGGTTTCTTTTTGAATTAATGTTTTTGTGTCCTTTGGGTAGATCCCTAGGAGTAGAATCACTGGATCATAAGATAGATCCATTTTTATTCTTGAGGAACCCCTGTGCTGCTGATCCATTTTTATTCTTGAGGAACCCCTGTGCTGCTTTCTGTAGTGGCTGAACCAGTCTGCATTTTTACCAGTAGTGTAAAGAAGGGTTCCTTCTTTATACCCTCACTAATACTTATCTTTTTTTTTTTTTTTTTTTTTTAAATACAGGCTATTCTCCCTGTATTAAAAGGTGTTATGTGGTATCATATTGTGGTTTTGATTCACATTTCTCTGATGATAAAAGTGATGTTAAACATTTTTCCATTTGTCTGTTATATTGGTAATCTGCTTGTCTTTGGAGAAGTGCCTATTTTGCCCATTTTTTGACTGGGTTGTTTTGTTTTTGTTGAGTTTTTTTTTTTTTTTGTATATACTTTATGTGTAAGTACTTTGTAGATCTTAGATATCAGCCCCTTGTCAGATGTGTGGTGTGCAAATATTTTCTCCCATTTAGTAGGGTGTTTCTTCATTTTGGTTACTGTCTCTTTTGTTGTACAGAAGATTTTTGGTTTGATATAGTCCCAGCTGTTTGTTTTCTCTTTTGTTTTCCTTGAGTCTAGACATGAGCACTCAAAGATGTTTCTTAAGTTTATGTCATGGAGTGTTTTGCCTAGTTTTTTCTTCTTTTTGTGATTTCAAATCTTACAGGAATACAGCTTTCTATGTTAGGACAAAAGTGACCATTCTGTGGCATACATGTCATGCTGTCTGCCAGCCTTTTCCTGGTTAACTCTTTTCATTCTCCATGTCAGTTATTTCAGACCACCTCTACTCTCTTCAGTAACCTCCTTTACTTGTCATTTAATTTTTATTGTTTTATAACCGAGCTTAAATATTAATGAATATTGTGAAGAACGACTGAAAAAAACCCTCTGTGTATTTAAAACTTATGCATAAGCTTCTAGATACATTTTCATTTTAACTTTTTATTTCAAAACTTTCCCAAAAGTTGCAAAAATAATACAAAGAATTTTTGTAAAAGTTTACCCAAATGTCCTAGGTGTTAACATTTTACCTTGCTTCCTTTATCAGTCATTTTCGCCTGTTCTTCATTTCTGCCTGTTCTTTCTCACTGTGTGTGCATGCCTATGTGTATTTTTTTCCCTGAAATATCTGAGAATAAGTTACAGAAACAATGCCCTTTAATATCTAAATGTATCACATGTATTTCCTAGTAATAGACATTCCCTTATATATAAGGGACTATAACTATATGTAACTATAGCATGATGATCAGATTCAGCATCTCAACACTGATACAATACTGTTCTCTAATCCACAGATCCTTTCCAAATTTCACCAGTGTCCCACTGATGCCTTCCATGTAACACTTACTTGTAATGTCTCTAAAATTTTAGTTCCTTCTAAAATGTAATATTTCTTCATTCCTTGTCTTTAATAACTAACACTTTTGAAGAGTATAGCCAGTTATTTTTAGAATGTAGATTACAGGTTTTTCTGAAGTTTTCTTAATAGTGGATTCATTATGTATTTTGGCAGAGATAGCACAAAAGAGATGTGCATCTTATTACTACAAAATATTGAGCCATGTACTGTCAGTCTCATTACTGGTGTTATTAATTATGGCTTGGTGGTAATGTGGTTTCTTTGTAAAGTTGCTTTTTCCTTTTTTACATTTAGTATCTTTGAAGGAATAGTATAATTCTATGTAAAATAGACTTTCACTAGCTGTTTTCAGCATCTTGGGATAACTTTTTCTGTACCAGATACTACTGTGGGGTTATTAAATGGTAATTTTCTGTTTCTGCCTATTTCTAATTAGTTGAAAGTCTGCTGTCAGGAAGAACATGCCCTTTCTCCCTTTTTGTTTATTTTTTCATGCATTTATTATATCAGAATAACTTAATGGGTTCTTATTTGATTTTAGTTTATAATACATTATCTTTTCTTGCTAAAGTTATAGAAATCTGTATTTTGTCAAATATAATGGTATACTTTTGGTTAAATTGCAAATTTGGATTTTTCCTCCTTTTTTGAGCTTTATGTTGGTAGCTTGATATTGTATACTCTCTTACAGGTGTGAGCTCACTTATTAATCTCTTAAGTTCTGCGCAAGACGAAGACCAGCCGAAACTGAACATTTTGCTTTGTGAAGCTGTTGTTGCGGTTTACTTAAGTTTACTAATACATGCTCTTGCCACTAATTCTTCCAATGAATTGTTTCGACTGGCAGCTCACCCATTAAATAACCGAATGTGGGCTGCTGTTTTTGGAGGGGGTGTGAAACTTGTTGTAAAACCTCAAAAACAATCAGAGAATATTTCAGGTAAGATAAATTTGATAACAATATTGCATTGAGTGTAAATATTTTCCAATGTTAAAGCAAGTTTTTTTTTAACCAGTTTTATTTTGAAGTTAGTGGTGTTTAAAGTATAATTAGGATTTAGTTAATAAATTCATGTTGGAATAAAATATGGTTTTAGTTAACTACTTTTTGTAAAGCAGAATCTATTTAAGGAGAATGAAAAATAGAGAAATAGTAAAGGTAAGTAATGCTAAAAAATTAGGTCATTCAAAAGATAGTTTTTAATTAAAGAAAGAACATTTAAATATATCTTCATAATCTTTTAGAGCATGCTTGTAGTTGTCTTCAGATTAACTTTAGGGTCATGTACACAATAGCTGTTATTGTTGCACTTTAAATTTGTTTTTATTATTTTTAGTCATGGTAAAGTTGATTTACAACATGATAGATTTAGGAGTATAGATGCACACCTCCTCATGCATGTTTTTTTCAATCCCACATTTTGGTAGGCTCTTCTCTCTCCCCTTATGCAATAGAATTTATTTTTCATCCCAGTTTTCATGAAGATAGGAGATGGTGAGATGTAGCGCGATGCCATAGTAAAGATTTCCTAATTGGTGCTAAAAATAGAAGTCATGTCAGCATCTTTAGAAATGGTCTTCTTGTTGAGGACTCAATGGCACATAGAACTTAAATGGCAGATTTGAACCTTTGTCCTTATAGTCCAAGGTTGAATTATTGAATAGATTCCTATATGTCAGTCAATGAGATCTCACTAGCTCCCCTCACTCCACTCCCGTCACATGTGGGTGACTCTTAACTTTTATCTCCCTACCTAGTTGTAGTCTGCTTTAAAGTTAAAAGTTTCCCCTCACCCCTCACCATCACATCTTTCTTTTACTGACTTACTTTACTGACTCTGTTTATTTTATTATTTATGTCTGATAATCAATTCATAAAATCATTTGTGTTTAAAAAAATCTCGAAATGAGTATTCATGTCCGCATTTCATTTAACACCTGTGATTGGCAGGCTCTGTTTTAGATTTTGGGGATACAATAGTACACCTAGTAGAAGTGGACACACAACAAACAAATATTTCAGGTGTATAAGAGCTGTGATAAAAACAAAGCAGATTAAATTGGAGAAGTGATAAGGAAAGAGTGATGGGAACAGCTTAGTCAGCATGGTGAGAAGATATACTTTTGGTAACATAGCACTTGAGCAGAGTAGCTAGGTGCCCATACAGCATTGTCGCCTGTACCAGGTGGTGCAGTGAGTGCAAGATCCATCCTCAAGTAGGACTGAGTTTCTCCTTTTCCAGAGGCCACAATGAGCTTAGGGAAGTGTGGTCAGAGATTAGGTTGTAGTCATAGCCTGGGATGGGGGTAGGAGTGGGCGGATGGTCACTTACTAAATCATGGTGTTACTGTAGTTGTTCTTAAGGATAGGAAAGTACTAGAGGGTTTTAAGCAGAGAAGTGACATAATTTGACTTGGGTTTTCTAAAGTCTTTTGAAAGGGAAAGCTATTGTAATAGTCCAGTTAAAATATAATTGTGAGTTGCTATCAAGAATGAATGGATAAACAAAAATATTGTATATACACAGTGGAGTGTTACTCCACCATAAAAAGAGATGGAATACTGATAACATGCTACAACCAGCATAAACCTTAAAAATTTTATGCTAAGTCAAAGAAACCAGACACAAAAGGGCACATATTGTATGTGTCCATTTATATGAAATATCAGAGTAGTAAATCCTTAGAGACAGAAAGCAGATTGGTGAATGCAGTGAACTAAAGGAAGGGAGGGAGGAATGGAGAGTGACTGATATGGGATTTCCATTTGGGATGCTGAGATTACCTTGGAATTAGGTAAGATTGTGATTGCAAGCCTGCATGGTGCCTATAAGTGATAGCCTATGGAGCTGGGGATTTCGGTTTGAGTCCCGCCTGGGGCAACATACCGAGACCTAGTCCCCCCCCCCACTCCAAAAAAAAAAAAATAGCTGGGCATGGTAACGCGTTTGTAATCCCAGCTACATGGGAAGCTGAGGCTGGAGATTGCTTGAGTATGTGATAACCCCAGACAGCATGAGCCCGTAGTAGTATTAATTGCTGGTGAATTCATTGATGAATTTTGTTTATACTACGGGGGCTGAGAGAAAATGACCATTTTCTGTGATTGAGTTTCTGATGACTGGGTTGACTTCTTTCTGGCCCACTCATATCCAGTTAGTGATGAATCCTCTTGATACTACCTCTCAGTATTCCTGATATTTGAATGTACCTCTCAGTTTTTACCATCCACCATACTAGATCAGGCTCTTCTTATGTTATCTTCTGTCTTCCTTTCTAGTGTATGCAGTAAATCAACCTTATCTTGTGACTATCCAAACGTTTTAGTGAGCTTTGCCTGTCCGATAAGCTCCCAGCCTCCAGCCTCATGTCCACAGGCTATTCCCAGCCTAACTCAACCTGTTCCTCAACCTGGTACCCATCTAGCAGTAGTTTATTCCTCATTGTTCCAAACAACTTTTGAACATTTGCGTCTCTTTTTACATTGAGCTTCAGCCTTTTTTTAAGTATTATTTACATCCTACATAATTCTATAAATCTTTCTTGAACAGCATAGCCAGAAATAATCACTTAAGCACATTTTCACTGCTTAATGAATATACAATTTAATTTACACATTGTACATAGATTCACTTTAAATCTATTCTCTGTAGCACCCAGGCTACTTCATGACAAGATACAGAGATAAGAATAGAACATAGCAGGATCTTTTGCCATGATTACTGAAAAAACTGGCAGGTACTAGAAAAATTTAGGAATACAGATGTAAGTAATTTCATCTAGACTAAAACATGGTCAGAACAGGATGAAAAGAAAAGCTAATCCTTTATTTAATAATGGAAAATAAGTCTTTTTTTTTTTCCTTGCACCTTATTTTTAGCACCTCCTACTCCTTCTGAAGACATAGATAAGCATCGCAGGAGATTTAACATGCGAATGCTGGTCCCTGGAAGACCTGTAAAAGATGCTACTCCTCCACCAGTGCCTGCAGAAAGACCATCTTACAAGGAAAAATTTATTCCTCCTGAGCTTAGTATGTGGGATTATTTTGTTGCAAAGGTAAGGTGCATGAGGAACACAGCTTTAAGTGTCAGTTTTATTAACACTTATATATGCACCACATAGGAATGATGGGGCAATTCGATGATTATTGAATCATCATTATTTAGTCATTTAATCTCTCAAGTCCAGAAGTTAGTCATTCAGGGTGATCAGATACTTGATGATGGATGATCTGAATTAAAATATGGGGCTTATGTATACATCAGAAGTCAGTTTATTAACATATAGTCAGAGTTATCCTTTTAGTTCAGTGGAGTGTTCATATCTATCATCTAGACTCCCTCTGACCAATTTCATTTGGTCAGCATGGAGCTGGAGCAGGAGATTAATGACTATTTGAGGGTTTTGTCAGCCATGGGTTTCGTCAGCCCCTATGACATGTCTCTGTTTTCCTAAAGGAGAGAAAACATTGGGAATCAGAATATTACATTCATTTTAGTCCCATTTAAACCATGTTGGATGCATGCTAATATTCACTTTTTATACTTTGCTTTTTCATGCTCATTGTCTTCCTTCTTTTGATATAATTCTTTACCTGTATTAACACTGTTATCACCTTGCTTTGTGGCACAAAAAGGAATACATCTCCTGTCATACCTCCCATTTAAAAATTTGTGTTAGATCTCACCTTAGAGTTCTTGAGGTGCTGATCTCACTGTTTTTGGTAGGTTAAGCTGATCTTTAAAAAGTCTTTCAGGGTGAGTTTTGAAGCTTTGTTTTTGTTTTCTAGTGAGTTTGGTTAGGCTACTGACCCCAGAACCTTCAGTACCAGCATCAACTAGGAACTTGTGAGAAATGCAAATTCTTGGTTCCCAACTGCGACTTACTGATTCAGAAACTGTAAAAGTGTGAGAACCAGCAGTCTGTTTTAACAAGACCTCCAGGTGATTATGATATGTGCAGAAGTTTGAGGGCCTCTGGACTAGGCAAGTTGTGAGAGTAGATTTTCAGCTTTATACTGTATCAGGTTCCCAGTTTATACTTGAGGATCATTCTGGCTTGTGCTTGAGGCTTTTATGTATCCATTTTCAAAATGATGCATTGACCCTCTAGTATTCTTCAGAGAAGACCAGTGTGTTTTATTTTGTTATTAGTTTTATCGTGATCTTGGGGTTTTAAACATGCTTTAACCCATTTTACTTATTATTGTGAATGCTGAGGTAGTCCCATCTTTGCCTGTTTTTTTCTGAACTTGTGTTGATATTATTCTAAGTAGTTCTTGATTTTCCTTTCAAGTTTGCTATTCTAGCCTAATCTCATACATTTTCTAGCCCAGAGTCACAACCACCATTTCTCCAAAAGGTTGGTTCCTTTTTGTGGGAAATGATCTTAAGAAGCAGGTCTTCACTTGTTACTGGGGTGGTCACTGTTTCCAGACAAGTGTCATTTATATGACCAAGTAGATAATCAGCTTGAAGAATACTCTATAGTTTACACAATCAATTTCCCTTTAGATATATGCTGTCCTTTTTATAAATAATGTGGAGATTAATACCTCTTTAGATAAGTCTTGTTCCTATTCTCATTTCATTCAGAGGTACTGGAGCATAGTTTATAAAAAGGAACATATCTGATTACTGTTTTATATTCTCTTAGAAATAGTGAAACTTGACCTGTTTTAACACTAAGTAGTACTTTTTCATATTTAATTTGATAGTTTAATTTTTATTTCCTTTTGGCAGTGACAAATATTTTTATAAACTCACTGTCATTTGATTTTCTACTTTGAGAAATTAACTGTCCATATAAGTTATCTGTTAGGATGTGGTGTTTTTCCTTGTATTTTTTGAACTCTATTAAAGATATTATTTACTTTGTGATAAATAAGAAATCTTCCAGTTTGCCTTTTAATTTCATTTATGATGCTTTTAACATACATATATTTGTATAGGTTTAATCCATGCTTTGTGATTCATTACTGTTTTTAAGCAAAGTCCTATCCATTAATGTTTATTATTTTATATGCCTTATCATCTGCATCTTTAGTAACTTTAACTCACTTCTTGAGAATAAACTGAGTTAGACTTGGTTACCCTCTTTATCTTTTAACTCCACACATAGCTAACTAGTTGTCTGGTATCATTTATTAAGTCATTTTCCTTCCCTCTCACTGACTTACACTGTTATCTATGTCATAGTTTCTTATACATATTATTTTTAGACTATGTTTTCTCATCAATCAGTTGCTAGACTGTATTTTTCTTAATTACTTATTTTAATACTCACTAAGAATTAACTTTAAAAAGCATATTTTCTTTACCAGCTAATCTTGTCTATTTTTTTCTTCCCTATGAATTTTAGAATCAAGTTCTGAAAAAGAAATTCCTGTGGGGATTTTTTTTTTTTTTTTTTTTGAGACTAGGTCTTGCTATTTTTGCCCGTGGAACCGCAGGCTCTCGTTGCCAGGGGTACCACAGACTCAAGCAGTCCCCAGCCTCAGCTTCCCAGGTAGCTGGAATTACAGGCATGTGCCACCATGCCCAGCTATTTTTTTGGAACTAGGTCTTGTTACGGGCCCCAGGAAGGACTAGAACCGTGATTCCCTAGCCCTGGCCGCTTCACAGACTGAAGCTTACAGGCATGAGCCATCGTGCCTGGCTCCTGTGGGGATTTTTATTGCTGTTACTTAAAACCTATAAATAATTGTAGTTTTTATGTTTCTCTATCTCCTTACATAGCTTTTAGAAGGATTTGTAATTTCCATCATGATATCTCTCACAGCTTTATAAAATTTTCCTTTGGTATTTTGTTTTTAAGAATATCTTTTTTGTATAAACTCTTCTAGCTAGTTACTGCTGATAGTTAAGGCTGTTGATTTTTAAAAGTATTTATCTAGCTACTCATTTTATTGAATCTGAGGATTTTGCCATACTTGTTTTATTGATTTCCAAAATAAATTTTATTTAAATCAGGTTATTAATCTAAGTTATATTACATTTTATTTAGAGTGTTCTTTGTAAGTTAGGACAAAAATATCCCAATTCTATGTTTTAAAAAACAAATTTGTCTTTTACTGCAGCCATTTCTTCCTTTGTCTGATAGTGGTGTCATTTATGATTCTGATGAAAGCATTCATAGTGATGAAGATGAAGATGATGCTTTTTTTTCAGATACACAGATACAGGAACACCAAGACCCAAATTCCTACAGGTAAATAAGGGGTTGTTTGTTTTTTTGCCTTTTGCAGAAAATTCTGATAGTAATTTTAAGTAACATTACCATATTTTATGTAAGACCTGATGTAGGTTTTCTTTACCTTTGAGATAAATTTCTAGACAATAAGTTTTTTCACGTGTAATATTGAAAGTAGTTTTTGTGTAAACACAGACATTTAGTGAGGAAAAAAATGTAATATACTGATGTGCCATTAGAACTTAACATTTAACTTACTAACTTGCTTACCATACAGCCCATGTAACTGTGTGGTATTTTTCCAGTGGATAATTTTCAGATATTGCAAGTGTGACACATTGTTGCATCTATTTTCAGAGACCACAGAGGTGCCATTTTGGGGTAGTAAGCTGTTAGAAAAAAATGTATTTTATTTCTGAGTTGGAGATTGACTTAAATAATTGATAATGCTGCTTATGATTTTGTTTCAGTTAAAACTTTCTCTTCTCTTTGAATAGCTGGGCCCTTCTACATTTGACAATGGTTAAACTAGTGCTTCACAATGTCAAGAATTTCTTTCCCGTTGCTGGATTAGAATTCTCTGGTAAGTTTGGAACTTAAAAATGAATGTTACTGGGGGGTGGTGGGACAGGGGAAAATGTTACTAAATATGATGTTACCATTAAGTTTCTCTTTAAAAAATTCATATAGGAAAGAGCATTTGGTACTTAAAATCTCCAGTGCAGTATTTTTTAAAGTGAGGGCTTGCTTGTTTTATGCTCCAGTCTGTGGTTTTAATTCATAGCAAAAATCACTCTATTCCTAGAAAATTGAAAGAAAAAGCCAAAACCAAACTGCAGCAGCAAGATATTTCCTCCACTTATTTTATGGCAATAGCTATCTGTTTTGTTGAAAACATTAAGAACCCAAATCATAGATTAACATTAGATTTATTTGTATTTTCAGAAGCACTGGCTCTAAATTTGATTTTCTAATGTGTATGATTATCAACATTTTCTGTCAAAATAAAATGACATCTGTCATCTTTTAGAGTTGCCTGTAACATCACCATTAGGCATTGCTGTCATTAAAAACTTGGAGAATTGGGAGCAGATCTTACAAGAGAAAATGGATCAATTTGAAGGTCCACCTCCTAACTATATCAACACTTACCCAACGGACCTTTCAGTAGGAACTGGACCAGCTATTCTTCGAAATAAAGCAATGCTAGAACCTGAAAATACTCCATTCAAGTAAGAACACTTATAATGCTGATGAGTGTGTAGCCTGTTTTATCCTTTCTGGAAGATAGTTTGGCAAGATATGCCAGTAGCCTTCAAGCATTGAAGTTTCACTTATTTTTACAATTCTCTGCTGAGGAAAACAAATATGGATAGAAAACTTTTCCAGTATTGCCTATAAATCAGTAGACCTATTTTACAATCAGGGAAAAACCCTTTATTATATTTTTGCTATTATTTTAAGAACACAGAATTTAAGTAATTATATATGCAAACAAAGTGTTTTTGACTTGTAATTCTAACCACACTATTGTTAATGTTTTGATGTTCCTGTCCATCTGGGCCTTTTTTTGATAATGCAGCATATTTATGTTTTAAGTATCTGACCATGATTAAGAGTACTGCTTTAAGCTTGAAAGTGCAAAACTTTTTAGTTTATTAGGATAATTATAAATGAAATTTGTAACTTTTTATTCATTGGTAATATGCTTTACCTAACAAAAGCAACCTGTAGTATAAAATATAATTTTAAAAGAAAATAGGAAATTTATTTAACACTCAGCTCAACCTGTTCATTTAGAGAACCTGTAATTAGAGAACTAATTGTTCAATAAAGGAATAATTTTTAGAAGAACAGAAAATTAAAGTGAAAAAAGTATAAAATTTTGTTGAGTTGTCTTTACAATTTAATTGAATTTTATTGTCTTCTTTATAATAGATAATGGAGATTTTTTTTAAGTGCCTGTAAATATGAAACATATTTTCCATAGACTGAAAATAGTGTAACATGTGAATTTCTGTTTTAATAGATCTCGAGATTCTTCTGCACTTCCAGTCAAGCGACTTTGGCATTTCCTTGTTAAACAAGAAGTCCTTCAAGAGACATTTATTAGATATATTTTCACTAAGAAAAGGAAGCAGAGTGAGGTATTTTGAAAAATAATTTGTATTTTTTTTAACATTTGTAATGAAGTTTTGATTGGAACTTACTGTATTTCATACACTATGGGTAACAACAAACTACAGTTAACTTGTATAATTTTCATTACATAGCAATAAAATAACATAGGTCCATGATAAATCATATATAATCAAGTAAAAGTTGGTACTTTATATGTTTGCTTATACATGTAATAATGTGATGGGTGATTTGTAGAATTTAATATACTATTCTTTGGATAACATTTCACTGAAAATACTAATAGCCCTTATAAGCATTTTATTTAGAAATAGAAGATAAAATTTAGACTGGAATAATTTTGTGAAAGAGAAAAAATGCAATATGAAGAAAGAATTTTTTACAAAGTGAGACAAAGATTATGTTGCATAATAATTTGTAAACCAAATAGAAATTAGTAATATAATGCCATATGGAATTCAAGAATAATCAGGAAGTTGGGACACTGCACTTTAGAACTTAAGCTAATCTCTGCTTTATAAAATGAGTACATAGATCTTTCATATGAGCATTTCAGTCCCTTTGGCTATTTCATGAAGTAACAGGTAGTTTGGAGTAGACTGTCAGATGTGATTAAAGATTGGGCAAACAAAATATGAGAAAATACGAGAAAAGAAAACTGAATTATATTCACTTAAAAGAGTGAAAACCAAGGGTAACTATCAAGGTGACTTAATTTCCCAAGACAAAATGTAGTACAACTTCTCAGTATTTCCCCATATTTGGAGCAGGAAGACCTTTTGGATTCATGCTTTCGCCAGTCTCCTCTTATCTGGATGGTATCTATGGTTAGTGCTTGTGAACAGTCATTTATTTTCTCTATAGATTTAAAATTATGTACTTAAAATAAAACCAATATATTGACCAATTACTAGCATAGTAACATGAAAACTCATCTTCCAAATGTCAAGCTGTTAATTTTTTTTAAATTTCAAAAAATTTCCCCCTCCAATTATATTCATTGAAATATACTTGATTTACATCACTGTATTTGTTTTAGGGGTTTTAAGTTCAAGCTTCTACAAATGTATGATTCCACACCATGCCCAGGTGTGTTGAGCCTGGTCCCTCCCCTCTGGTTATGTTAAGCATGCAGTCAGGTGTTGAGGGATTTGTTACTGGTTTGGTTTTGTCCAACCCATTTTGTTTATCTCTATTCCGCTTGTAAGTGAAACCATCTGGTATTTTTCTTTCTCCTGACATATTTCACTTAGCATCATCCTCTCTGGTTTCTGCCAGGAGCAGGTTATCAGTATGATTTCTTTCCCATGACTCCTTTTATCAAACATTTATTTACTTACAAGTAAAGAAAGCTATTATGTGATCATAGTAAATGGTTATGTGAATTCTTATTTCTTTTCATAAGTATAAGAGTGTAATACTCAGTATTTTTAATCTATGATTATATATGATTTAATTTGTATTTGAAATCCCTATAAAATAGAAATCTGCATAGTATGGAATATTCACTTGTACAAATAGGTTTCTAGAGTTTATAGTGTTAAGTTAGAACTTTAGGTTATATAACTTGGGTACACATAATTCTAATAGTATTTATATATGTAATAGTCAAATTAGATTTATTTTGTCAGCTTTCATGTGGATTTATCTGACATTTTACTCAATTTTTTTGTTGATTTGCTTTTGAAAGGAAGGCTTGCAAGACTCATTTTTATCATCTTTAAGTCATGGGATGCCCATTTTCAGTTTTTTCATTCTCTTTATAATTTTGTTTCATGCATGTGTCTTGTGTTTATGGTGTGATGTTAGTCTGTAGAAGAACATGTGGAGCAGGTCAAACACAACTACATAGCAGAAGATTGCCACACCAAGGTAGTATTCAGCTCTTATATTTAGCTCATTCTTTGAAACTCTAGAAATAACCCCTTCATCTCGCATACTAATAATGACTTGCCCAGCTGACTAATCAGAATGCTCAGTGCTCCCATGCAACTCAGTAGCACAGGGTCGGAAGTGCTCCGCTGTGTCTGACTTACTCATCATTGTGATTGGTCCTTCTCTTGCTTTCTGTTCTACCATCACTTTGGTCTCTTGACCTAGTCTGCTCTTAAACACAGTGGTTTCATCTTTCCTTCTTTCTAATGTAATCTTTTTCTTATCACCTTTGACCCTAAGCTATTGTACCTTCTCTCAATGTCCTTCATTCCTTTATAGTCTCTTTAAATTTTCCTTGTTTCTATGTCATCACCCTTATTTAAAAATGTTTCATCTTATATGTGATTCTTTTGTCTTCTGACCATGTCTCGCCTCCACACACTTCGACTCTTAATATATACACACTCCTATTGTATAATCTTTGTGTATTTTGGGAAGATGTGAGACATTATTACTGTTATTACTACTGAAAACTATGTTAGCTATCTTGTGTTCAACCAGTTCTTGTAATCAGAATGAATCTTTACAATTTGGGTGAGTACAGGACATCAGAAAATTTAAACTTAATTATAAAGCTAATTTCCAATACACTAAAATTGTTGGTGTTGTTTTTTTTTTTTCTTGCTGTCGCTGCTATGTTTATTTCTTTTGTGGAATGTGCATATCTCTACATGGAGTTATGCTACAACTAAAACTACTGACAAATGTCTCGTAGGTTGAAGCTGATCTGGGCTATCCAGGTGGAAAGGCAAAAGTCATTCATAAGGAGTCAGATATGATCATGGCATTTTCTGTCAATAAGGTAAAGCTTTAATCATTATAAAGAATTCTTGTATTTTTTACTGAAATTATTTAAACGATTGACTATTTTTCCTTTGCAGGCAAACTCTAATGAAATTGTTTTGGCTTCAACACATGATGTACAAGAACTTGATGTTACTTCTCTGCTGGCCTGTCAGGCATATATATGGATTGGAGAGGAATATGACAGAGAATCCAAAAGGTTTGTCTGTCTTATATAGTCAACTTTAAATGGCTATATATATGATTTATCTTGAAAAGTATGTTTCCATGTGGCTACTAATATAGCCAGTAAAAGATTCGCTATATTAGTAGGAAAAATTATCTCAGGGTCTAATGGAAGATGTATGAGTAAACTCAGTGTTTGAATCAAAGCAAGACTCAGTAGACACAAATAGTAGACTGATTGGTGAGTCACATTTACGGAACAATTTTCAGTATTTCCTTATAAGCATATATGTCTTTTACAGATAAAAATGTAGATAACTTTAATAAAGCTATGGACACTACAGTAAAAGTATTTTGCAATGCTTCATTTTGGGGGGGTTTCTTCTACACATATGCCCTTCCTGTTTTTTCCAGATAAGGAAATGTTATGGGCTTGGAGATGGCGCTGTGATAGCTTCCCCTCCTTGTTCTGTTGAATTTTCTATTTTGCCAATATATAGCTACATTTCAACATCATATTTTAGAATAGTTATAACCATGTAATATGATATAGTTCATTAAAATATTCAGAAATATGAACAAGCATGTATTCCAATTTGTGCAGCAGTAAGATTACCCCTGAATAATACCAAACTATTTCTTTTGCCTAGAAGGTAAAAACTACCCAGTACTAATATTGACTGAGTTTTCTCATGGATATTAATTTATTAAAATACTCTTGTGAGGAATTAAGCTCTGTAAAGAGACAATGGAACTTTACCGTAACACAGAAATGTCTTTCACAGTTCAGATGATATTGATTATCGTGGTTCCACCACAACTCTCTACCAACCCAGTGCCACATCCTATTCAGCAAGCCCGGCGCACCCTCCTTCATCTCTGCCATGGCTGGGCAGCGGACAGACCAGCACTGGAGCTAGTGTGGTATGTTGTTGACTGAGGGACTCCCTCAGAAGTGACAGAGGGGCAATGACAACCATGAATAAATTGAATTTCCTTTTACCAGGTGCACACTGTTTATCAAAACCCTAGGTGGTAGAAGCTATTAGTACTAGTACCCTCCATTATCATTTTATAAATGAACAAGCTGAGGAGCATATAGTAGTAGTATAGCAAATCAAGGAAAAATTAATACTTTGTTAGTCACTATAGTTGAAGGGGTCCCATTCTCATCTGCTTTAAAGAATCTGGAGATACTTCAGATGGTACTCAGGGAGGGGCACTTGAAAGAGTTGCCTTTAGCAGTAGAGGAAGCAACTTGGGGTTCCCAGAAGTGAGGGCTGCATCAATGAATAGATATGCTTCTGCAGCCTGTTTAAAGAGTCCGCAGCAGATTTTATTTTAGCAAATGATCCATTTGGAAGGAAACATGTCAGTATTAGCATTGACTTAAAGCACATCCTTTTCTGTGATGTACAAAATTTATGGTTTTTGTTTTCTTTAGCTCATGAAAAGAAATCTACATAATGTTAAGAGAATGACCTCACACCCAGTTCATCAATACTGTAAGTATTTTCAGTGACCACTACCCTATAGAATGGAAAATACAAGAACTCTTTTAGTGTTTATATTTTCCTGTTGTGCCTTTGTGTTTCAGATCTCACAGGTGCTCAGGATGGTAGTGTACGAATGTTTGAATGGACACGACCTCAGCAACTTGTCTGTTTCCGCCAAGCTGGCAATGCAAGAGTTACCAGATTATATTTTAATTCACAAGGCAACAAGGTTAGTTCTTGGGAATTACTGATTAATTCATCTAAAAACAAATTCGATGACTGAGTTTAACCTGAGCAGGAAGGATTGTTGGTGCTTCCCCACCCCAACTTTCAGTGAAAGCATAAATCTACTACGTATTCTTTGAGGGTAAAGAATTGTTTCTTTCATGTGGGTGGTACCTACCTCTAACATGGTGAAGTACCTGAAAGAAACCTTTCAGTTTGTTACTAAATTTTATGAGAGGAAAAAATGTTTGGGGAAGCAGTCCTTGGAAAATAGGTATAGGCAGAAACTTGGGTAGGTATGTTTAATATCTTCCTCCTCTTACAGTGTGGTGTTGCGGATGGAGAGGGCTTTCTTAGTATCTGGCAAGTTAACCAAACTGCATCAAACCCTAAACCGTACATGGTAAGTATTCCTGTAGTTCATCATCCCTGGAGCATATACAATGCCACTTATGAAATACTGTCTGATTCTAATTGGCACAGGATCAATTTAGCCCAGCAGCAACACCTTCTATCAATTCCCTGGTCTGAGATTGTAATGATATAAAAAGACTTTCACAGCGTGAAGGGTAGCTATTATATTAGAAAAGTTTCAGGGTCTCTCCCTCTCTGTGGTCCTGCTTAGGGTACTTTTTTTTTTTTTAAATAATGACAAGGCTGGGCATGGTGGCGCATGCTTGTAAGTAGCAGCCTAGGAAGCCATGGCCAGGAATCGTGGTTCGAGTTCCACTGGGGCATGTAGCAAGACCTAAGTTGCAAAAAAAATGTAGCTGGGAATGGTGGCGCATGCCTGTAATCCCAGCTACCTAGAAAGCTGAGGCTGGGAATTGCTTGAGCCCGTGGTTCCACAGGCAAAAATAGCAAGACCTAGTCCCAAAAAAAAAAAAAAAAAAAAAAAAAAAAAAAAAAAAAAAAAAAAAAAAAAAAAAAAAAAAAAAAAAAAAAAAAAAAAAAAAAAAAAAAAAAAAAAAAAAAAAAAAAAAAAAAAAAAAAAAAAAGGCAACAACAAAAAAACTAATGACAGAATTTTGTAGTGATTTAGATTCTACATTAAGAACCTAACAGCTTTGGTTTCATCTATTATTTGCATACTAGGTTAGAAAATAATGAATCCTGATCATTAAATAAAAAAACCTTGGTGATGGGTAGAATTGGGGTGGAAGATGATGCCACCTTGTATGGAATTTTTTGCTTCATATTTTTCTTCTAGAGTACACACCATTTTTGTGTATATGAGACTCTCTCTAGTCCATCATAAAATCTTTACAGCAATCGAGTTACATTTTTTTGCCTTTAGTTATTCACAACAACTCCAAATAGAAAAATGTCCGTCTTTAAAGTATTCTTACTCCTCCTGATACACATCTCCACCTTCCTGGTTTTCCACAGTACCAGAATCTCCTTGGGACCCATTTGGTAGCCTGTGGGTTGTTTGCAGAACCACTTTTAACCTTATTAGTGCTCAGCTCTTCACACGGTTAAGTACCTGGGAGCACAGAGGTGGATATTTGTGTTGTGGTAGGAGTTAATTTGACTCAGACTGCAGTATCTAAGGGCTTACGAGACTTGTTTTTTAATGTTTGCTAAGATCATGAGTGCTAAAACTGATTGAGATCATGTACTTGGTCACATAATCTAGAATAGCCACTTTTAATTTTTAATAATTACTAACTTACTGGATTTTAGCCTCAAAATATGCAAGTGACAGCCAACACTCTTACTGTCACTTCTTCTAGACTGCTTTAAGAAACTATTATCTCATGTGTGTATGCTACTAACAGAACTGTATGCACTAGTTTTACTGGATTTTTAAGTAACAGTTGTATTTTGTTGTCCATAGAGCTGGCAGTGCCACAGTAAAGCCACAAGTGACTTTGCATTTATTACCTCTTCAAGTCTAGTTGCCACATCTGGTCAGTCCAATGATAACAGGTAGGTTGACAAAAAAGCAAATTTTAGGCAGATTCTTGCTAGAAAGTCTAGATTTCCATAATACTAAAAACTGTTAGATAATTTAGAATAGTTTTGTTTCTAACACTAAAATTATTCCATCTTTTATTAATATTTTTAAGATCTTGAGAAAAAGCATTGACTATTCAGCAGCCATCACTCTTAACATTTTCTTTGATCTTACACTGTTTTCATTTGTAATACATGCCAGTAAATAAATTCATTTTCCTGTAGTTGTCACAATCTGGAATGTATGGAAGCATTCCTTCTCAGTCAAGTTTCACTGGAAAAAATGAAAACTGTGGGGTAGAGACAATGTAAAATACCTATGTAGTTTGAGCCGGGCACGGTGGCTCATGCCTGTAAGCTTCAGCCTATGAAGCGGCAGGGGCTAGGGATCGCAGTTCTAGTCCCACCTGGGACCTGTGGCAAGACCTAGTTCCAAAAAAATAGCTGGGCGTGGTGGCATGAGCCTGTAATCCCAGCTACCTGGGAAGCTGAGGCTGGGGATTGCTTGAGTCTGTCTGTGGTACCCCGGGCAACGAGACCCTGTGGTTCCACCAGCAAAAATAGCAAGACCTAGTCTCAAAAAAAAAAAAAACCCAGAAAACAAAAAAACACACCTATGTAGTTTGGAAACTCTTAGATACCCCCCAGCCTTTACCCTCATCCTAGATAAATCACTGCTCTGTGAATGGGAGTGAACTTAAGGTAATTTTTGTTCAAGTAAAAACTGACTTGAAGATACAGTCTTCCTCTAGTGATTACTGATAATTGTTTGCTGTATTTGTTGTTTCTTTATAAGAAATGTGTGCCTCTGGGACACATTGATATCACCTGGGAACAGTCTCATTCATGGTAAGTTAGTGTTTTTTTTTTTTTTTAAGCTATACTATGAAAGATGCTTTTATTTAACCTGTGGGTTTAAAGGGAAAATATTTACAATGAATGTCTAGCTACCTACCTGGCTTGAGTTAAATCCATATGGTCAGCAATGCTGTTATAGGCTGTCCCAAGGAATTAGTACAAAATATTCGTTGAGTTCAATACAAGTGATATAAGGGTTTAATTTTTTAGAATACAAGTTACACACTATGGTAAGAACAATGCCACTTAAGATGGTATCCTAATGATATCTTCCATATGATGCTGCTAAAAGTGTTCCATTCTCAAGTTTGGGTTAATAAAAAAGCTATTTTTCTTTATAGGAAGATTTTTTTTTCCTGTGATTGTTAACATCTCAAAGATTTCCTACAGGTAGTAAGGATTAACTTGAAGTTTGTCATCTTTACATTAGTGTAGCTGAGTTTCAGTTACTCACCTGAGAACTTTTGATGAGGGTATCTTTATGGAAAGGACCTTGGGTAAAACTGCTTGTCAGTGGTGTGGATATCAGTGAGGTGGTTGAGAACCTTGATCTCCTCTGCACTACATACCTCTTACGAGGCAATGTAACTTAGTTTGGGTTTAAGTTTTAAACTTTCTGTGTATTGTCATATTGAGGTTATAGGTAAGCAATGACAGAAAAATTAGAGTGAAAAAAAAAAAAGCCTCAGTAATTCCGTACTTATTATTACCTAAGTATACATTTAAGATTTTTCAGAATTACCAAAATAAGGTTGTTTGGGAAAGACATTTGCTGTTCTCTCACTCCAGGTTTCACATGCCATGATCATGGTGCCACAGTGCTTCAGTATGCTCCAAAACAGCAACTTCTAATCTCTGGAGGTAGGAAAGGCTACATCTGCGTTTTTGACATCAGGCAGAGACAACTGCTTCATACATTCCAGGCACATGACTCAGCTATTAAGGCTCTGGCACTGGATCCCTGTGAGGAGTATTTTACTACAGGTTCAGCAGAAGGTAACATAAAGGTGAGTCACTACAATAGAGTGGGAACATCTGAGCATTTTCTTGTAAAGTTTTGTGTAAATACCAAGTATCTAGAAAATCAGATTGTCAAGCTTACTAGGTTCTCAGGCATTAAAAAAAAGTTCTAAAGAACTTTGCATATATGAGTTTCATTCTTGAGGGATTTTGGGGGGGAGGTCAGAACTTTCCCCTGTGCATGTTTTGTGTAGTTGAGGTTTCTTGAGATTGTGAACTGCAAGAGGACAGAAAAATTTCAGCGAAGGGACAGTGAAAAGTAAGTAAATTGTGTAAACAGTATTTCCAGTTAGGAAAGAGGCAATCCATGGGAAGACTGGGCTTAAGTCAGAACATTTGGGTCAATGGAAGGAAAATAAAAACCTTGTTTTTGGTCTCTATTTAAATCACCTGTGCTTTCCTTTAAATGACTTGTTCCTTTTCTTTTTTTTTAAACTAGGTTTGGAGACTGACAGGCCATGGTCTAATTCATTCGTTTAAACATGAACACGCTAAACAGTCCATATTCAGAAATATTGGGGCTGGAGTGATGCAGATTGACATCAGCCAGGGCAATCGGATCTTTTCCTGTGGGGCAGATGGCACGCTGAAAACAAGGGTTTTGCCCAATGCTTTTAATATCCCTACTAGAATTCTTGACATTCTATAGACTTAAAGATGGGGGCTTTATTTTTATAAACAAAACACATACTGCATTAATTAGGCATTTCTGCTTTCCAAGCAGTTGCATCTAAAACAATACAGAGAATCTCTGTACAATTTGAATCCAGTTTAAGCAGAGTGTTAGGTTGAACAGTGCCTGTACAGGCTGGCAGAATGAAAGTGCATGTACCTTGTTATCATGCTGACATACTAAAAGAAAATCAACCTAGTATGTATGAAGGGTAGCTATTTTTACAGCATTTAGCAAACCTGATTCAGAAAACATTTGAAGTTAAAAGTTAGCATATTAGTAATAACAAAGGCCTTTATACCAAATTGAGGAAGAAAGTGTTGATTCAGGTTTTTCTTCCTGTGTCCTATCTTACCACTGATTGAAGCATGCCCTCAGTCTCCTTTGTGGAAAGAAGAATAAGTCATAACTTGTTAGCTCTAGACCACCAGAAAAACTCTAAGCTGTGGAGCAGTGTGCATTGACTAGTTTTCTGCTGCAAGAGGTCATTTCCATTCCTTCCTGCTGAATATTTTTCCTGTAAGTGTTTATACTGAGCTAGTACTGTAACTTGCAAATTAAGTGCAAATTTAAATGCAATGTTTTCCTCACAATTTGCACATTCACATTTTTTTGACTGCTAGTTTTTTCTATTTAAATATTTCCCTTCATGTTAGGAATGTACTACGTGAACATGACACTTGTAGTTAACCGAAACATGCTGATGAGTACTTTTTTCTTTTCATGTATTTAAGGTTAAACACCCACATTTTAAGGCTATGTTGAAACTACACCAATAGAGCATTTCATATCATAATTAAAATGAATGTTAGGCTTTTTGTGGCCGGTTAATAGTTGATGAGATTGGTGATATTATTTATTACCATAGCCTATTGTATAAACTATGCAGAGTTAAATATTATTTGCTTGTAAAATACTAGCCAATGTTGTCACATTTTGATGTACTTCCTTGGTTATGACCAAAAATATGTTCTTGAGCTATTGAAACCAATGTCTGTGTGTGTTTAAGTGTTTACCAGCAAATTGTCTCATGTTAACAAGAATGTTTAATGCCTGTGCAGTAAATAGTGAAATATAATGGCATAAAAGCACTTTTCTCTGAAGGCGATGTGATGTTTGGACTGTGAAGTACAAATGTAAAAGAAAAATAAATGTTATTTGTTAGAGTTTTACCTTAGTTTGGTCTGAAATTATTTAAGCTTTTAACTTTTGTACGATGTATAGAATTTTTAAGCTACTTGTGAATGAACTGTGGGCCAGAAAGAAGCCACTCAGCGTCAGGATTTAAATACTAATATCACTATCTCACTGCACCTTGTTTTGTGAACAGTCCCATTTTTGTTTATTGAACTAAGTGTAGATTTTGGTGCTCAGAATGGTGAAGAGCTCTGGGAATAGTGTTTAAGTGAATGATGAGGGAAAGTGGCAAAAGAATGTCTGAATACATAGGAAAACAAATGATAAAAATTGCAAACACTTAACACCAGTTTAGGATATAGTAGCCTGAAATTGTTGCATATCACTACTGCCATAGCATACAATACCAGCTCATTCAGAATCCATCATAGAATTTTTTTTTTTAAAGAGTCTAGGTCTCGCTCTGTTGCCCAAGGTAGTCCTGTGGACTCAGTGATCCCTGGCCTCATCCTCCCAGCGTGTGCCACTGCTCCATGCGCAAAGATCATAGAATCTTTAAATTGAAACATACACCAAAAGATTTGATGACAGCCTCCACTTTCTTTGAACTATTGCATTATAGTAATTTGCCATGTGACATGCTCACTTGTATTTTTTAAATGTTTAGAACAAGTTTTTAGACTTATAAAAACAATGATTTAATACTATAGTTTTTGTCCTTCCTACGTTCCCATGTTATTAATATTAGTGCGATATATTTGTGACAATGAAACAATATTGATAATTATTCAAGATCATAGATTGTATTATCATACTTTATTGTATGAATTTTAACAAATGCATTCACAGAGAATAGAGATTACACAGAATAGTTTCATTGCCCTGAAAGGCACTTATTTATCCCTCCTTACCCCCATCTTTAGTAACTACTCATTTCGTTGCCCTCATAGTTTTGCCTTTTGAAGAATCTCATACAATTGTCATACTATGTAGTAGTTTTACTTAGACATGAACTTAAATGTATATCATTTTCTGTGGTTTAGTAACTCATTTCTTTATCACTCAATAATATTCCATGTTATGACTATTCCACAGTTCATTACTTACCTTTTAAAAGACATACTGGTTGCCTGCAAGCTTTGTGTAAACCTAAGTGTCATTACTAAATCTCATGATGAGACTCTGCTTTGTGAAACACTGCCAAACTGTTTTCCCAAAGTATCTCTACCATTTTGTACATTTTGTGTTCCTATAGTAATGAACAAGTTCTGTTGTCAGTGGTCCCATTATTCTATATCCTTGTTAGCATGAAAGATAAAACTTACATGAACATTTTAGTTTGACATCCATTTATTATGAAAACTCAACAAAGTGAGTGTAAAGGAATATATCTCAATATAACTATACTGCAAACTTACAGCTGATATGCTTAAGTGAAAAGCTAAAGTGTAAGATCAGCAACAAGACAAGGATCTTACTCTCCTACTTTCATTCAGAAAAAATCAAGGGGTGGGGGGAGGGAAGGCATACAAATCGGAAAGAAGTGAAACTGCCAAATTGCTGGTAACATCCCAAATTACACTATCTTACAATAAATAAATTTAATAAAGTTGGAGGATGAAAATTTATAATTCTGTACACTAAGTCAGAAATGTTCACTTAAAAAAGAAAAATATACCTCAGTATAAATTTAACCAAGAGGTAAAAGACCTTTACAATACAACCATAAAGCATTGATGAAGGAAATTTAAAAAGGAATATTTCATGTTCATGGATTGGCATAACTATTAAAATGTTACCCAGAGTGCACCACAGATAAAATACAATTCCTTGAAAGATTACTATGAGCAGTTGCACCAGTGAATTTGATAACCTTAAAGAAATATCTACAGATGGCAAAAAAATGAAAGAAAACAAACAGATGGGACTATATCAAACTAAAAGGCTCTGTACAGCAAAAGAAACAACAAAAAAAAACTAAAAGAAGCTCAACCAAATGGGAAAAAATTTTTGCCCTCCACAATAGTGATAAGGGTTTAATAATGAAGATCCACAAAGAACTCACACAACTAAACAAAAGCAAAATAAAAAGCCCAATCAAAAAATGGGGAGAACTAAAAAGGCACTTCTCCAAAGAGGAAATACAAATGGCCAACAGACACATGAAAAATTGCTCATTATTACTAGCAATAAGGGAAATGCAAATCAAAACCACAATGAGATACCACCTTACACCAGTAAGAATGGCCCACATTCAAAGAACAGGCAACAAGAAGTGCTGGTGAGGATGTGGAGAAAAAGGAACACTCTTACACTGCTGGTGGGAATGTAAACTGGTCCAACCTCTATGGAAAGCTGTGTGGAGGACCCTCAAATTAATGAAAATGGGTCTACCATTTGACCCAGCA
>PVHY01008984.1:5296-58777 GCA_004024945.1 Uropsilus gracilis
AAAAAAAAAAAAAAAAAAAAGGAAAGGCAACAATGGAAAAAGTTTCTCCAGAACAAATAAAAGTAAAACCAAACCAAAGCAAAATAACAACATAAACCTCCGAAGCAAATAAACGAGTCAAAGAAAAGTCCCCCAAATCCAGCACCCCAAAACATACTTAGATGGTCATTGCAGTAATGACATTTGTAGTCTAGAAACCTAGAGATTATGATCATCTATTGGGGAAAGCAGCAGAACATCAGGGTGGGGATCTCCTGGCACAGTAGTGGGGGTGTAGCCTGGTCCCCATGCCTACAGGGGCAATGGAGGGAGCAGTTCCAGGAACCTGGAGAGAGGAACCTGGGGAACTGTGGTCCTCAGTGCAAAGACACTTGGGAGAAGAGTCCTGAGGGATAAACACCCCCCTTTGACTCTCCTTCTCTCCTTCAGTGATCTGCTGGTGCCTGCCAGTGAGAAACCCAACTAGACTTAGAGGGCACAAGAGCCCTGATGCTGCCTTGATGAACAAGGCAACAGGAGGAAGAGCTTGGAAGGCGAAAGGTAAATACCCATGCCGTCAGCGAGGGGTTAAGGGGGGTTTTAACTGTTTTCTGGCTCCATGCCCTTGTTTTTTTCTGCCCTGCCATGTGAAAGCAGGAGCTCAACAACCCTCACACCTTACAGTTCCCTGGAGGACCATCCCCCTGGCTGTCATACTGCAAGTCCCACTGCCCAGGACTGCCCTCCCTCCTGGGCATTCCCATGACCTCTATTTCACCTAGAGAGCAAGAGCGTGACCCGCCGGCATCACGTGAACCTCCAGATCCAGCCTTCTCTGGATTTTCTCTGATTTCCATCTTTTGCTACCAAATGGGGCCTGATTAACCAGAAACAGGCATCTCGGGCAGGAGCATCTGTGTGGCTTTGACGGAGTCACTTCAGTCCTCTTACGTGATCTCCCATCTTTAGGATGAGTGGGAGAAAGATTTTCATGTTCTCTTCCAGCCCCATAAAGCTTCTGTGTCTGTTTCAGCCCAGTCTTGCCACTCTCCCCGTTTTTAGCATAAAAAACCACCCAGACGTTTGTGATGCCAACAGTGTTGCCTGGGCCGATGCTTTGGACTTTGAGAAGATTGTGTGGGTGGCATTGCCCTCATCTGCCGAGGCCTCCTCTTACTAAAGAGGAATTGATTGAGAGACACGTGATGGCCCCAGGACTTTCACAAGTGAACTCCCTGTGTCACTTCCTCAGCGTCGCCTCAGGGAAGCCTGTCGCTGGTCGCTGGTCGTGTGTGCCTGGGGTTTCTGAGACTGAGAGCTTGCATTGTGTGGCCACCTCATCCTGAATGGAGCCGTTTTTGATTAAATCAGGGTAAACATGCATCCACTCTTCTCTGCCCTTGGGCACATGGATAATGAAGCTGCAAAAAAGATTCATAACACTAAAGAGATGCCAACCTGCCTAAGCCAAGAGATTAGGTTTGCCAGACCAGAGGGAAAGGACGTTCCAGAGAACAAGGAAACCTCTCTTTATTATCATGGGTATTCCAGCTGGAAGATTCTTAGAGAATCCTGGTTCCTTCCGATCGTTTTTCAGAATCCAGGACCTGGAGAGGTGAGGTGGCAGAGCTCCCTACTGGCGAGGCCAAGTCTCCTTGGTTCTCTATCTCCGTCAGGAAGGTGATTCAAACTATGAATGGCTCCTCTGTGAACCATGAGCTGGTGATGACCAACATTGTTGGACAAATATTAAGTTCAGCAGCCCCTGAGCCAGAGTTGAAGCTCTCTGGGCCTCAAACCCAACACCTGTAAAATGGGAATATTAAGATCAGCCCTTGAATGTCACGCTGTATGAGGATCAACCAAGTTGGCTGGGATCGATTCCTAGGGCGAGAACGTGGCACATTTTGCTAGCCATGAACATGAGCTGTTGTGTTGGTGGATGGACTCTAACATTCAAAAGAAACTTCCTGTAGTCCCTGCTACTTGATTGAGGGGTGGGGGGAAGGAGAAATTGAGACAGGGAAGATCAAGAGGAGGGCTTTCTGGTGATGGGATGGAGAGAGAACCCCAGGGAATGCAATGATGTAATATATATGTATACTTACATGCACAAAGATATAAACAACAAAAAGATTAATAAAATAAAAAAATAAAATGAATGAAGTGGCCAACTTGTCCCCCCTTCACATTTCTGAGGAAATCTGTCCCAAAGCTAAGACCTCACTGTCCTAGTTGATGAGGAGAGGGGGCTGTTTCTCTCAGAGACTGAGGCATTTGGCTGTGCCATCTTTTTGAATAGCAGCCTCTGGGTATAGTCCTGTGGGGAAACTTGTCTCGAATTCTGTCTCTGTGGTTCCTGGCTGGGTGCCCACCAGGCAACTCTGCCTTTTTCAGACATCCATTTTCTCAATTGTAAAAGCAGGGCTGAAGAGGGTCCTCTTAGCTGGAGATGTCTGTGATGACCCACATTGGACCCACATGATAGGTTTCTGAGAACAGGATGGTGTAGGCTAAGTCTGTGGATTCTAAGCTCAGAATACTGGGCTCAAGGACCACCTGAGGTGACTGGACCAGTTTTTCAACCACTCTCAGCCTGAGATTTTGATCTGTAAAATGGGGGTGATGTAATGCTCTCTGTAAGAGTCTTCTCTCTCTCTCTCTCTCTCTCTCTCTCACAGACAGTTCAGGGGAAGCAGGTAATCTGCTCCTCTCTGGGGGAAAGCTAGGGCAAACTAGCTACCTCCATGTGGCCTGGGGCTCTGCCCCTACCTCCTACAGGTTGGGGAGGTGGGAGCTGGAAAACTGCTGGGTGCAGGCTGGTGGGGGGGTGGGTGTGGGGTGGGGGGAGGTCCCCCTTTGGTTCATTCCCACCTCAGACACTCCTCAGCTTGAACAAGAAAAACAACAACCCAGATACTGGAAGAGATAGAGAAATAAAGGCCCTGAACATACCCATCACTTGCCCAAAAAGAGCATGGTGGTAACTCTCAGACACAAGATGTTGGTGGACGAGAGTGAAGGCATATCAGCAAGAAACGCCAACAACATTTCGGGGTCAGGGCTAAACTCCCCACCCAGAGACACTTTCAGCATGAGCAAGGAGCTCCCCCATCTCAGTGGGGGAACAAAGCCACAAACAAGTGTCAGCAAGAAATGGGAAGAGCCACTCCACACGCCAGACTGACAGGAGGTTTGCCTACAAGCTCAGAAGGACCACCTGCCCTAAGGGTATTCATGGAGATCTGATCAGCCTGGGTTGCAGTCCCCCAGGAAGGTGGGACTTGACCCCGGAGGACAGTGCTTCAGAAAGAACACAAAGAGACCAACGGGCCAACCATCAACCAACAACTGACAACAAGAAAGGAACTGGAGTGACCAGAGCAGGGACCAGGCGAAGGGGAGGATGGAGTAGGGGGGAGGACCATGCCTCCAAACACGAGCTATGTAAGTTAACAATAAGAAAAATAAAAGTAGATAAATTTTAAAAAAGGGTCATCCTGGGGACCAGTCGGTGCGTGGACACAGCTCACCACAGTATCCAGCATCCCCTGAACTCTGTCTCAGCACTCGCTATAATAATATGAGCCACTGGCAGGTTTTTAAAGCAAAACCTCCAGCCTTAGCTGCTTTCTTCCATGTTCTTAGACGTTTCCTTTGAAGTTAAATACAAAGATTTGGTTAACTGAATGTTCTGGTTGGTTGAATGCTGGTTAATCAAGAATTGGCTCCCCTCCCATTTTGCGGTCTGTGCGTGTTTATGGAGAGAACTTGCAAGGGGCCTGCTGGGCATCAGATAGCACTTGTCTTGAGCACATTTCTTTGGAGGGCAGGAGCTAGATGTGGGTTCCCACGTAATGGGCCCTCCTCTGAAGCTACGAAGGCTAGGCGGCGGCCTCTGGGAGATCCAGCTCAATATCTGATGAGAAGAAGAAGCAACTTCTTCAGAAAAAGAAAAACATATCTGATATCAAGTTTGCCTGAGTACATCAGGGAATATATTTTTCTTGGAGATAAATAAGAAAGGAGTGACCTCTCCATCCACATAAAAGTGATCAGCAGTAATAAAATCTCCTGTGAACTGCCACTTTTGGTAACCTGGACCCAGAGGATGTGGGTACAGAGTAAAGGGTAGACTGATATTAGATACATCACATAAAAATGCAAAGAACATGGAGAGCTGATTGTGGGTTTCTGACATGTTTATGAGACTGACTATTCATTTTTAAGAGCCTCCTTCCCATGACTTTGCAGGGAAAGGGTGGCTGTAGGGAATGTTTGCACTTGGCTTCTATTGGAGGTAGGGAGGAGGTAGGGAGGAGGCAGAGGGGCTGGTCATCTGGTGATGGACCAGCAAGTGAACTTGCTTTAGAGTCAGAGCACTTTTGATGGGATGTCAACTCTCCAGTCTACATCTGGGCAGAGGATCCTTCTGGAAGAGAGGTCTTATTGGGGTTCTGCCTCCAGCCCACTCTTGGGTTCCATGGAGTCCTTGTGACATTGGTGATGGATCCATTTGTCTTTTACGCTTTCCAGTTCTCCTTCCAAAGCCCCTGGTCTACTCACACCTTGCTGTACAGTGACCTCTGCTCTTGTGGACCCGGCTCTTCCCTCATAGGTCTTTTTTCAGGGGATTCTCTGCCCCTACCATCATCTATTCATTGAGCGCATTTTTCTATCTCAGAGGAGACATTCCTACTGTCACTAATACCATGTGTTGAGAACCTACTATGTGCTCATTGCCTGATAGTTCACAAAGATGATCTAAATCCTCACAAAAATCTAGGGTGATGGGTATTCATACTCCATTTCTTATATGAGAAAACAGAAACTCAGCTTGGTGACGTGACTATCCCAAGTTGCATAGCTAGTCAGTGTCCGAGCCAACATTTAATTCCAGACCCCTCTATTTCTCTGAAAGCTGGGCCCCGTCCACAATACAGTGGTCTTCACACTACATGTTTTAGGAACGTTCTTTTCACAAAGTAATGTAGAAGATCAATGAAGGCTGATCTTGACAGTTTGTCATTCATGTTGAATTAAATTTTGGTTGTTAATTCACTCAGGAGGATGATGTGATTTTTGAATACATACCTTTTTGTTGCTAGTGCATCTCTAGTCATTAATTTACCCTGTCTGGGGTAGTCAATGGGGCAATAAATCCTCATGTACACCGTAGTTAGGTTTAGGGCAGACAATGGTGCATTGGAGACATTCTGTAAATGACAGCCACACTTGATTTTGGCCTAAATCCCAAGACTATCAGGGTTAATTTCTCACTAAGTGAATGACCTAAGAGTGTGCGGCTTTCTTTAAAGACACCCCATTCAGGTGTGTCTTATAGACTCTCTAGCCCTGCCTGGCAGAGGAAGGTTCACTTGGGAAAATGTAAAAGGTGCTAGTGAGTGGTTAAGTCTGGGAGGAGATGTGCTTCTGCTCCCATGGAACAGCCAAGCACACTGCTGGCAGGGAACTTTGAAATGGGATGCTTCCTGGGTGCGGTAGAAAATTCTCTAGTTCCATTGCCCTTTAGGGCAACTCAGAAGGGCTCTGATCTACCTGGACAGCAGATGACCAGGGAATGCCTAGTCCTCCGCCATTTCTCTCTTAGTGGTTGGATTCCTGCTTCAGGTTACATTTAAAGGTGTGTCTTTCACCTGGCACAGAGCCACAAGCTGGACCATAGGGAAGGAATCAGGCCAGGAAAAGCTGTAGTCAAGATGGGGTGTGGGAGAGGGGAATTAACTACGGATTCTGGTAGTGGCCACTCAAAGAAAGAAAACTGCTTGCTCTCTCTCTTGGATCTCTTTTCCTCCTGCAGCTTTAAGTTTCCATATGGATGACCTACAGGGCCATGAAGTTCTCCAGTTACCCTGGGAGCATTTGCTGATATTCCCAGGGGATGCATAAGGAAAAGAAGAGTTCAGTTGCCAAGATGGGCCCTCTGGTAACAGGAGGAATTTCCTCTGCAGTGAGTGACCTGGGAATGGTACAGCCTTTGGGTTGTGCTAGGCTGCATGAGGCCGGATGTTGGCTATCCATGAGGGGACATAAAAGCTACAAATGTCTTATGGGTCCTGATCACTGACTTGGAGTCAGAGCATTTAGGAGGTGGGATTTAGGAGACGTTCGAGGGTTCTGGGAAGTGGTGACTTGCCCCAACAGGTATTTCTTAACTGTATCAGTTAAGGCACTTGGCTGTCAGTCAAAGAAACTCAAGTTTCTCTTAAACTGTAATTTAAGGGAAAATGAAAGAACAGCCATTTACTGGCGCATGTATGTGAACTTTACTGGCTCAGAGCCCAGTGACTCTGGGACTGTGGTCACAGCTGGAGGTCCCTTGTCTTTGTGTCTTTTCCTGCACTTCATATCCTTGCTCACCCTTGTGCTGGCTTTGACACCAGAAAGACCTCTGTTCAGTGCTGACAAAAATGGTCACTGGTCCCTCTCAGCTTCCATTGCCCTTAGAACTGGTGGTTCTAGAAATAAGGAAGAGCATCATACTCAAATTCCAGTCCAAATTCCAGGAATGATATGATGAACTTGCTGGGTGCATGCCCATTTCCTGAAGTGACTTCTCCAGCCAGGAGAATCCTGGTGAGCATGATCCAAAGCAGAGAGAATGGTGACTGTCCCACCTGAGCCATCTGGCTAGAACACAGAAGAGTGGGGGGAGGTTCCCTCAGATGCTGGGCAGACCAAAAGATTAACCTACTCTACAATGAGCAACTCCCTGCTATCAACATTGGAGGGGGTGACACCCACTTCCCAAGATCATTGTCATTTTGCGGGGTGTCCTTCTGCCTTTCTGCTGTGATGGACTTTTTACTGAGGTTGCCATGCTGAGCAGAACAATGTCTCCACAAAGATGTCTACCTTCTAATTCCTCGAATCTATGAATATGTTCCATGGCAAGCGGAATTAAGGTCACAGGTTAAATGAAGGATGTTAACTGAGTGGTCTTAAAAAAAGAGATAGTCTGGATGACCCAGGTGGGCTTACGTGGTCCCAAGAGACCTTATCTGGGGAGAGGGAGGAAGGAGAGTCAGAACCAGAAAGATGGCACCAACAGAAACTCCCCCAACCAGCAATGGCTTGGGAGATGGGCAGGGCTCTAGAAGCTTCTAGAAGCTGGAAAGAGCAAGACATGAACTCCTAGAAGCTCTAGTTTTTCTGGGTAGGATATAGGGGTAAGTTGGCAAGTATAAAGCTAAATTCCACAGAGCTAGAATTGGAGCTTCCACAAGGGAGCCCAGTTTTGCAGACACCTTGATTTTAGCCCAAGGCAACCCACTTCAGACTTCTGCCCTCTGACATATAAGATAATAAATCAGGTTGTTTGAAACCATTAAGGGGTAATTTGTTAGAGAAGCCAGAGGAAACCAGTACCCCTGCTCAGCCTTTTTTGCATCTCAGTGTGGGTGGGACTTCGTGCTGGGTGTAGGTGGAGCAGAGTTGTGTGGCAGCTCCCGGGAATCTTAGGCAGCAGACAGCCCCCTCTCCCCCACCCTTCATCTCTCTCCCCTCCTGCTGCCTTGATGTAGATGCCAACTGGATCGGGAGAGTGAGGCTGTGTCCTGTAGAAGGTGGAGGCAGATGAGCTGGCATGAGGAGAGCCCCAGGCTAACTTTGGCATTTCTGCCTTCACACTTGGGCGGGAGTGAGGAATAAACTTCTGTCTTGTTTCAGCCACTGATGTTGGGGTATTTTCAAAGCTCACAGCTGGAGCCAGTCGGAATTGGCTGAACTTAAAGGTCAGCTGACCTTGGGGAGGTCCAAGGGACCCAGGGTCCACAAGGTGGGGGAGAATGCCAGGGATGTTCCAAGGGTTGATGCAGGAGCTTGCCCCATCTCTCTGTCTCCCCACCTCCCAGCCCCCCATGTTCCCAGCACTCTTGCCATCAGATACTGCCGTCTTGGCTTGGCAGCCCTATCTCCATCCTGTCTCTCAACTTTGCTGGTGCTGGTGTCTATTTTTAACCAATCCTGGGTCATGACCCTCTGGCTCCCTGACTTGAGGCTGCCTTGGAGAACACCCTTGATCCAGTTCTGGCTCTGCAGAATGCACCTCTCTACTTGCCAATTCCCCCCACATCCCACCCAGAGAAACTAAATAAGAATGCAAGATTTAATTAGCATGGAAGACCTAGGTCTCTGTCCATGACGTCAGAAGAACTCAGTTACAATGGTGTATGTTTACTGAACACTCACCATGGCCCAGAGAAATGACTCAGTGCTTTATGTTTTAACTTCACTGAATCCTCAGAACAACAATAGGAGGTAGGCACTAGTGTAAACTCACTTTACAAGCAAAAGAGTGAAAGCTGCATTAACAGAGAAGTTAAATAATTTGATTTCAGAGCACAGGCTGTGATCCATCAGGTGTTCTGCCACCCAAGCACAGCTACTTTCTTTATTTGATTTAATTTTTTATTGATTATATATATATATATAGCTTACATTGTTGTATGCCCCCAAGTTTTCCCAACACCATAGCACCCGTGAACCATCAAAAGCTCTCCTGCTTTCACCTTACAAGCAGAGGTTGCTCAGTGAAATGTTTAGACAACCATGATAAGAGCTTAGGGTCCCAGGCAGGGTTGCTGTGTAAGGTTGTGTGCACTGCACAACTCCTAGGAGCCAGACACATTGTCATCTATGTTAATTGTAGCTCCTGGAGTTGTACAGTGTACATGCTGCAAAATATAGGAGCCCACAGAAAAGATAAGTCAACCGAGGGTCTGTTTAAGACAACAGAGGGTCACATGGAAATGCCAAAACTCAATCGGGGAGCTATTAAAAATTGTGCTTTGGAGTTGGTGTTGAAGATTGGACTCAGGGAAACCAGCCAAGGTAATGGGAGACAGGAATGCAGAGGACTGTCCCTGGGGCAAGTTGACAAAATATGCTTGATGGTTTCTTTTACAGCCAGATCTGAACTAGATGACTCTTTAAAAAAAAATGGGAGAGAGGCTATTCTTGTTCTTCTATTGTAAAAATAATGCATGCTTATTGAGGGACGTTTGGAAAATATGGGATAGTTTAAATAAGAAAATAGTTATCTGTTATCCATGACCCAGAGAAAACCACCATAAATATTTTTATTTTTTTCTGTTTCCTGATGGATGATAGAATCTATCTCTCCCTGTCTGTCTATCTGTCTTTGTCTACCATCCACCCATCCATCCATCCATCCATCCATCCATCCATCCATCCATCCATCCATCCATCCATCCATCCATCCATCCATCTGTCATCCATTCATCCATCCATCCATCCATCCATCCATCCATTCATCCATCCATCCATCCATCTTCCATCCATCCATTATCCATCCATCTATCTACCTCAATTATCTATCTAGGTCCTCTAGAATTAAAATTAAGATAAATATACATAGAAGCTGGCAAGGGTAAGAATACATTCTTTCCTGCTACTTTCAGAAGGGAGCCTAGTCCTGCTGACAACTTGCTCACAGCCCAGGGAGCTCCTCTTCTGACTTTTGCCCCCCTGGTCTGTAGCTCTAAGCAATACATTTATGTTGTTTAAACCACTAAGTTTCTGGTGACTTAATTAGCAGCAGCAGGAAAGTAATATTCTATCTATAATAAAAAGGATACAGCTCAACCTTCATATCTGTATCTGAGTTTATGTTTACATCTCTATCATCTGATGAGAAGGAGATTATACATGGTTCATCAGGTTAAAAGTTCTATTTGTATCATTTGACATCACCCTCTAGAAATGGTGTAGAGGGGAGTGAATTGCCTCTTGGTTGTCCTGGAGATTCTTTAAAGCTTTACCTGGCTGCTAACATAAGCTACTGAGCAGATTCTTCAAAGAATCTGGTTAAGGAATGGACAAAGTAGCTGTTTATAGATTTGGAGGACAAAGTGGGAGTGATATCTGGGACGGGTAGACAACTCATCAGAGTTGAACCTGGGAGGCTTGAGTGTTGAGGGGCTGCTGGAACACATGGCCAGCTCCTGGAGTCCTGAGACTGCTTGCCAATTAGGGAGCTTGGTGACCTTCTGGATGACAAACTATTCCCATTGAAGGAGACCTTTGAGGTGACAGCCTTTCATCGCCCTCTTCATTGCCCTCTGGCCTCACCTGGACAGCATCAACACACATTCTAGCTCAGGAAATCAAGTCCCAAGGAGGTAACCTGACCTTCTTGAAGTTACAGGGTGAATCAGTGGGACTAGATTGTAGGATTAGAACTCAAGGTCCCTGGCCACTTCCCAAGAAGCCAGTGTGTCTGACAATGAGAACAAAGGCAGGCCAGACTTACCACTACTCTGTATGCACGAGTTCCATGGTCTTTGGTGAAAGGCTGCACAGTGTAGCCCTTGCTGAGATTCATCAATAGCTTACCGAAGGCTCTGAGAAGCCCTGTAGTCAAGGCACCATTTGAACTTGGTCCTTCTCGCCATCATTTCTTGAACTCGTATAGACAAGGAACTCTACTCCCTATGTCAACTAGTCATGTCTTGAGAAGCATACTTGTGAAAGAGAGATTTTGTTAAACTATGCTTCTTGTTCTCCCAGTCAAAAAGGATACCTGAGGACATAAGATGTCACACTGCCAGAGTCATCACTTTTCAGCTCTGGAATGTGCTCTCTCACCAAGAGGAGTGTTGCCAGTGACTATGGCTGCCTTCCATGAAGGCTGACTTAGGGACTGGAGTCTTCCATAATATGACGCTGTTGTCCCCAAATGGGCTTCAGCTTTGAAAAACATCCAGATAGTTTACATAGAATAACACTCACAAAAGCAAGTTATGATGCATCTTGTTCACCTCTGTATGCTCAGTGCGCAGCACAGCGCCTGGCGTGTAGCAGTCCTCAACAATGACTTGATGAATAACTAGAAGTAAATTTCTAATTACTTTTGAGGATGGTTGAGCTCCAGGCAGCATCAAATTGTCAACTTTCCCTTTTGAGACTCCGAGGTTTGCATGTGTGGGTCAGATTTAGTAACCGTTTCTTGAGTGTATCATGCTTTCAACATGCTCCATGTAAGTCACTTCTTGTTTAATACTCTCAAAGAACCCGTCATCTATTATCATCTCGATTTGCTAGGTGAGGAGGCTGACTTGGAGGGACCCAACCAAGGTGATGTTTTTCATTAGTGGCTGAGCTGAGATTTTCAACCGTGGGTTTGCAATCGGTGGCAGAGTTGAGATTTAGGACCCTGTGGCCAGAGCCGGTTATAGCCTGTCAATGTCGCGTACCTAGGATGATCAGAGTAGACTCAAGAGGAACCTGCCCATGGCAGATGAATGTCCTCTAGGTTCTGCAGCATTGTCTGCTGTCCTGGGTGTGAAGCAGGGACCTCATGGCACCTGTCATGTGTTTTGGTGGAAACTAACTTGGCTGAGGCAGAGTCACACAGAGCATAGGAAACATGAATAGCTCCCAGCTGATCGAACAGCTGAGCCTTGTGAGCCTTGGTTACAGCCCTCCCACTCCACAACACACCAGCATGACTCCAGATCGACTCAACAGGTCAATAGCACTTCCTCCATCCAAACCTTTGAATGCCCAGGCTTTGATTTTATTAGCATTAGAATAATTTTTTTTCAGTTTAATTAAACTACTAAAGAGAGACAACCACTCTCAGGCCTGGTTGCCCTCTGAAAATGGTGTTGTCTTTGAGAAACTGTGTTCAAGAGAAAGTGTCTGGCTGGAGGGGAGCGCTGGTGGGTAGAATGTTATGTCTCAGTGATTCACAGGCTGCCAGAGGTGGGAGGAGTTCATATTTCCTCCTGCCCTGGGCTTTTCCATAGTCTTCTTCCTTGACTTCCGTCTCAGCTCCAGTTCTGCTCCCTGGGGGGAATCCTTCTCTTTCCCCCTCCAGTACTGTCAGGATTCCCACCTGCTATTCATTCTCGGGGAACTGAATTCTCACCCCGCCCTGTCTCAATCTGTTATCTGTACCTAGAGACTCAGTGGCTAATGTCTCTCACTAGACTGAAATTCCCAAGAGTTTCCCAATGTCTCATGCAGTGCCCAGCATTAGACTTTCCATGAACTATGGGACCCAAGAAGCCTGCAGCATGGAGCAGGGTCACAGAGGCCCAGGGGTGAGAGGTGGTTTCTGTAAACCAGCTGGTAGATGAGTCATCACTGCAGGAGGAATTCACCACCGGGAGAGATAACAATGCAAGACAACAATTGGAGTTCACAGGCAGGGCTTGGTGTGTTGCCAAACAAGCACAGTGAATGTCAGATGCCTCAGGTTCAAAGAGGGAATGCTTTCTGTGTGGTGGGCTGGGCGACCTTCAGATAGTATTATCTTTTGAAATATATAAGCCACATGTGAACAAACACATATTGACATCCTGGGCAGCTGAAATCCTTGCTTGTGATACTGATAATTTAATTTTGATTTACAAGAGTCTCCAATTCGACCCTGAAGTCAAAATGCTAATGTCATCTTCCCAGCTCATTGCAGCATGAACTGGCTGCCCTTTCTCCAGCTCTGCATGCATGTCGGCCTGGAAGAGGGAACAGTGGTTCATTAGCAGCCTCTCTCCTGAGGTCTTATAATAGTTCCTTCCAACTTGACTTTTGATTAAGCTGGTAGGTGGTGTTTCTGTGGTTTGGTAATAATGGGCATGCATTTGTATGTTCTGGTACATAGAGGACCACATCTTGGTATCAATTTAGAAGACCGTAGGCTAATTTGTGAAGCTCAGCTTGACATTCATATGATTTTATCTTGTTTTTGCCCAAGGGAAGCAACGTGAGCATTTTTTCATTTCAACACTCTCTTGTTTAATGATTTTTCTGGATTTTGACTTGTTCCCTATCACTAGCATGGAAATTTCATGAGAGCATGAGAGAAAAGGTTTTGTTTTTCATGTGTAATTGAATTTTATTTGTTACTTAAATCTAAAATAGGTACTTGTTTAACATAATTATATGCTACCTGTTTAGTGTTCAGGGGAAAGACAATAGAACTTTATTTAAAACATTTTTAAATTATTTTTTATTAATCATTTTGTTATTTACATTTTTACTTATATATATAAATATATTACATCATTGTATTCTCTGGGTCTGTGAACCTTCATCTTGATCTTCTTGTGCTCCTCCCTTCCTGATTTTTCCCTTCCCCTACCCCTCCCGAGCTGTTTGCCCTAGTTCTGTTGTTAGCTTGTTTTCATATTTTCTTGGCCTTTGTCCATTATTTCTATATTCTATCTATAGGTGAGACCATTTGGTTTCTGTTTTTTTTCTTTCTGATTTCTTTCTGCTTATATGATTCCCTCTAAGTCCATCCATGTTATCATAAATGCATCATACTTGTTGGTTTTGACTGCAGAATAGTACCGCATTGTGTAAATACACCACATCTTTTTCAACTATTTGTCATTTTTGGGGCACTTAGGTTGTTTCCATAACCTGGCTATTGTAAATAGTGCCATGACAGCATTTGCATACAGTTATCTTTTTGAGTTAGTGTTTTGGTGTTCTTTGGGCATAATGTTGGATCAGTAGTTTGAGATCCTCCACACAGCTTTCCACAGTGACTGGACCAGTTTGCGTTCCTACCAACAGTGTAAAAGTGTCCCTTTCTCTCTGTATCCATGCCAGAACTTGTTGTTACCTATTATCTGATAAGGGCCATTCTTACTGATGTGAGGTGGTATCTCATTGTGATTTTGATTTGCATTTCCCTGATTATTAGTGATGTACAGTAGAACTTTAAATTAAAAATTAATAAAACAAACTGAACTATGATCTTGTAAAATAAATTTCTAAATCAGTTTAACTTTCTTCCACTAATATATTAAACCACCTTCATGAATTCCTACAATATGGTTATTTATATAGTTTGGATTATATCTTTAATGCATACATGCAATGAAAGAAGTTACACAGAAAGCAATGACCATAAATCTAGTTTAACATACAAATATATTGCAATAAGCATTTATGAGAGCAAAGACCATAGTGATCCTGTCCTCACTATGATCTCAACACCTAGGGTAGAACCTGACACCCAGTAGGTACTCAACAAACATTTGTTGAAAGAATGACTGTAGGGTGACATCCTGAAGGAACAGTGGAATTTATGGATATGTCTGAAGCTCATATACCAGAAGGTTCTGTGTTATTATTTAAAAAAATCTCTCCAGTTTGTAAGTTGAACAAGAGGGCAATTTTCCTCGTTTGTTTATTTCCTATGACATTGCCTAGTGCCAGATATATGTTCGTGTATATGGTGTATATGTGGTGAAGATAACAATCAAATGGAATCAAAGAGACCCTGGATAGTCATTTGACTCTAGTAGTGGAGAAGAAAGAACAGGTGGGACAGGAGAAGGGAGAGTGTCCTCCTCCTTTGTCAACATGGAGAATGTTGACTAACCATTAAACTTCTGACTCTTATTTAACTCATCTGTATAATGAAAGATTGACAGTAGTAGTTGTTGTCCTAGGGCTGTTATGAGGCTTTCTGTCTTGGAAAGGCTTCGTAAACTGTGCAATGCTCAGAGATAATGTGTCTGGAGAGATGTAGAATATTTTGGCCAAGGCCACTAGAAATGCTGGAGATTCCATAGGACTGAAGGCAACTTGGCCTTCACATGGACATGAGACTCTGAAGTGGAACCTGCTGGGTCCAACAGCAGTGGAACCTCCAGGTCTTTCCATCCGTAACCTTCTCTTGTCATCATTTCCTTTTCACTTTGTTCTCCCCATGCCTTTCCCCCCCCTCTATTCTCTTCCAGCCTGTGTGTGTTGCCAGATGAAATGTAACTTGATAGACTGAGTTATCTAGAATTACATTCCAGAAGCGTCTCTGCCTTTTCTCAGGGGAGGAAGGAAAACAGGAATCAGAACACGAGGGGCCATTGAGGACGTTCGAGCCATTTGTACCTTTTCCTTCACAAATTTTGGCCTACGGTTTCCTGAAGAGATTTCCCCAACAAGACCAGCCAGCATTGTAAGTGGAGTATGGGGTCTCCTATTGGATGTCATTTGAGAACTGGCAGATTCTCTTCCATTTCTCTCACTGGCCCAAATTCTCCCACAACCTGCTCTTTTGGTTTCAAAGCCCATAGAAAGTAAATTCTCACTTAAGGTTATCAGTAGGTTTTTGGAAATTGCAACTTCATTTGAAAGGCTATTTAATGAAAGCGGGTCCTTGAATCACATCGTCTCAACATGCAATGCCAGCCGGGATTGCGTTTTCTCACCAGTGTAATGAAATGCTGTGCTCTGAGGACCTGCTGTGCTTCCGTGGAAATCACAATGAACCATCGTGACCTGAGCTCCAATTACAGTTATCTTAGCCTTGAAGGGCCTGGACCTCAGAGGCCAGTAAACACAGGAAAAGTACAACCTTGAAACATGGAAGTCCAGAGCATGTGAAGACTCAAGAACTGAGCTGGGGCTGGGATACAATGGGAAGGAGGGTGGAAACACTGGGATGAGTTATCGGGAGAGAGCTCTGGCAGGTATTTATAAAACAAACTGCTGTGTCACAGCTCTGTACTGAGGAGCTATCTTAAATTTTAAACATCAATGAACCAGTCTATCCTTTATCACTATGAGTTAAGGTTAGTGAAAGAATAGGTAAGCTTATTTCAGCTCTCAGGTGCTCTTTATTTCATCAAAGTACAAACGTTCATGTAGACTTTTCAGATTTTTGTCATTATTTCAGTATCATGATGTCACGGTCTCATCTCAAGCTGCAGAAGAGGACTGAGCTCCCTGAGCATAGGACGTGCCTTCTGAGCTGATGCTTCTTTCTTGTGCCCAGAGCCCCTCACCCAGTCCTGCTCTGTGCCTCTCTGCCCTGTTGATCCAACTTTCCCCTTTTCCTGGCACTGCCTCACTCCCTGCCTGTGCTGGCCCTTCAAAGCAGAACCCAGACTTTATCAGACCATGAGGTTCTCAGGCTCCCTGGGCTGCACCTAGCTACCATATTTAATGCCTGTCCTTGCCCCCTCCTCCCCACCCCCTCACCAGGGTCCATGCAAGGCATTCAGTTCTCTTCCAAGGCAATGCTTAACAAAAGGGCTAGGGCTAGTTCTCCTGGGAATGTCAGAATTATAGATCAGACATCCCAACCACACAGATCTAAGGTGTCCTACACTAATAGATGCACTGTTTTTCCACAAGACTACACAGTACTCAATGTACCATGCTGAGAATTCATATGCTATAGTTGTTAATCAGACTCTGGCTCTGGAACTGAGTCTGAGTTTGAACCACCTGATAATCTGTGTAGCTCCTACCACCTGGGGCTATTTTGGAAGGACAGGGTGAATATTCATCAGGCCCTGGAGCAGTATGGGCCATGTGGTCAGTGCTCAGCTAGTGTGGTGGTGGTTGTTTACTATTGTTACTTTCCAACAAATCTGAGTGTGACTGTGTCACTCTGGGAAGTCCCATTTCCCCCTCTCCCCCCGCCCCCGGCTTCAAGACTCTCCTAGAACCAAAGTCACCACTTGACTGAATCCTTCCTGCTAATCTAAATTCAGCTGTCTGGGTCTCTGAAATGGGCTGCAACCAGGAATAAAAATGAAGTCAGAGGTCTTAGTTCAGCACCTCAAGTCCCCTCTTCTTTCTATCCGGCTGTCTATGCTTCTCAGTCTACTTAGCAGGTCAGAAAAGGCCACTCTCCAGTAACTTCTTTCACATCACCTCCATTGAAAAGACCAACTCTGACTGAACTAGACTCTGAGTCCTAGTTCCTAGATGAGAAAATGTGATTGACTCCAATCAGCATTGGTATGAGACAGGATGAAGATGTCAAGAATTGATACTCCCGAGGAGTCACAATAATCAGAAAGTTACCTCAAAAGATATTCACCATACCTTTACATAAAATTGCTGTCAGAAAAGAAATTCGCTTACAAATTCTGATAAAGAACTGGGAGAATGAGAGAGAAGAGACAGGTGGGCCTGGGTAGCTAAGTGAAAGCAAGGAATCCTTGCCAATCAATAGATGGCCGGATATTAGTTTCTTTTCCAGGATCAGATATTTAGACTCTAACCCCAAGGGCCTGGAAAAGCCAAACATTCCCAAGCCTGGTTTCCTGGCTGCCTTTGGACCTCTCATGCCAGTGGAGGGAGAAAATTGGATGGACCAGTGCCCAGTCTGCAGAGAGTTGCTGCCTGGCTCTGGAATGGGTTGGCATTATCCAGATCTCATCTGACTAACATGGAGTTGTTGACATTGAGGAAGGGTAGAAATTCCTAAAAGAGACACAAGGAACATCAGAGGCTCAGAGATCCTGGAGAAAGAGTTGGCAGTGGGATAAACATCCCGGGCAGTGAGCGTTCCTGCACGCTGTGAGTGCTGAGAGGCCAGGATTCAGTCCTGCTCACAGCTCTGCCCATGACAAGTTATTGAGAGTCAATGGAGACCAGGGGATAGAAGAGTAAATGGGACACAGTCCGTGCCAACATGGATCAGACCCTACAGAGCAGTCAGACATAACCAGGTCATGAAGGGCAGTGGGATCGGTGCACCCCTAAGAGATCTCAGGTGCCAAGTGGCACATGGATGGGGCACCAACCTGTGGGTATCAGAGAAGAGATGACATGAAGAATAGGATGTAGCCAGGTGAGCAAGGGCAATGGTAGGGAGAGGAGTGAGCAAAAGAAGTTTAGGCAGAGAAAATGATGTCCACAACCTATGGCTGGAAGGAGAATTGCGTCCTCCAGAAACAGCAAATTGCTCAGATGTCCGTAACACTGACAGCAGGTCCTCCTGGGCAGCATCTCTGTGTTGTGCTGTTCTCTCATCGTTTCATGGGTAGGAACCTTGTGTTACCCATAAATCAAAGGCATCCCCAAATATCATGGGCCATGACTTCTATGAAAGCAGGGCACAAAGGGGTCACCAGTCTAGGTCAGCCTTCTTGGGCTAGGATTGCCTCCTCTGTGAGTCATCTGGAATCGGGGCAATGAAGGGGGTTTGGCAGATGAAAGGGGAGATCTTGGCTTCTCTTGGATTCCTCTAGTGTTCTGTGTTTGCAAATGGACCAGCAATATCTTTGGATATCTGAATTGTTCATTTGACCACATCTGCTTTTTAGAGAGGCACTTTGACATTCACCCATGTGCGTGGCCTGCTCTCTCTCTCTGTCTCTCTCTGTCTCTGTCTCTCTGTCTCTGTCTCTCTCTCTGTCTCTCTGTCTCTCTCTGTCTCTCTGTCTTTCTGTCTCTCTCTGTCTGTCTCTCTCTCTCTCTGTCTCTCTCTCGCTTGGTGTTAGTACCAGGATGGCATCCTCTCAACCCCACCCACAGCCTTTTCCCCCATCAACTCTGACAGTTCTGAAGACCTAGGAGGAATGAGAACTTCATTTCTCTGAGTATGGAGGGGTTTTCCTGCTGGGCTGGGGCACCAGTGACTCCATGCATCCCTAGGATTGGTTGACAGGCAGGGTCCCCTTCTCTCTCTTACAGCGCTGTACACAGCTGCCTCTTAAGCTGCATAATTGCCAAAAGAGGAGACCAGGTATAAGAAGAACCTTCCTATCTGATGGAGATGTCTTCAGTCAAGGTTGAGGGGATCATTGACTTTCCCCATTAGAATCTTATCACTTCTCTGGGCCCCAATTTCTTTACTTATGAAACAGGGAGATCAGATAGATGTTCCTTGGCTTGTTTGTCAACTTCCTGGCAAAGAGCACAGGGTTGGCTGAGCAGAGGCAGCCCAGGTGAAGGAAGAGCAGGTACATGGGGCTGGGGGTGAGGGTGGGGGTTCAGCTGAAGCCATGCACGTGTGGGAAGTTTACACTCAAGTCACAGGGATAGGGCCATTGAAGGAGGTGTGTAGTGACTGCTCATGCTAGATGTGGCGTGAGCTCTTCAGCTCCCCATGGTCATCTGGCCTCACAGCTGAGTCTTTAGAGTCAATTCTCTGGATTCAATTTCCTTCCTGATACCCTTGCTCTTCTGTCCCAGCTTCCCTAGGATCTGACTCAGGGCAACTTTCCCAGGCCTCTGATTCATAATGGCTGCTGACATTTGTTGAGTAACTTACACTGTTATGTCTGGAACTGTGCTAAGATTTTCCACACTTTATATCCTTGTGTTCTTATGAAATACCCTCTGAAATAGGTTCGGCCTGAACACATTTCTCATCTCCACGTGGCTTGTTTGTTTCCCTTTCTCCTACACCGGTTCAGTTGTTTTTCCTTCTAATGTTTTGCTGCTCTCTTTCCCCATCATTTCCTATCACGTCAACTTGTTTCACTTTGTTTATAATATTTGCTATGGAAATGATCCCATATATTTCTTTATTGCTTACACACCTCTGTAGGAGGCAGACACCCCAAGAATGCTTTGCTTGCAACTGTCCCACATCCCCCCATCCAGAAGGGTGTCTGTCACATATCAAACATTCATGAATATGTGCAGAGTGTGCCAATGCTATTATCAGCACTTCAAATATGAGGATCTCGAAGTAGAGAGAGGCAAGTTAACTTGCAGGTAATATAATGGCAGAGCTGGGGTTCAAGCCCAAATTGCCTGTGCCCCAGATAGATACCCTTCCCCACTTTGCATGACTGGCTCATGGTAGTTGGCTGTATCCTGCCTGATTCCTTTTACTGAGCTGCAGTGGTCTGGCTCCCTTTCTCCCTGGCATGTCACCTAATTGGTGTTAGGCCTTCTTATTCTTAACATGGAATGAACACACTGTCCAGAATCGTGCCTCTCTGCTCTCCCTCTGCATAAACAGTCCCCCAGGAGATGGAGTGTTTTTTCCACAGGCCTGAAGCTGCAGCAACCAACACTGTGTTTATCTCTCTGCAATCCTGACTCTCAAGAGAGCTTCCATGGTGCTACGGCTTCGAGTCTCCCTTCCCAGAGATGGTGACACCGAGGATGAGGGAGAGAATAGAGATTTGAGTCCTTGAAAATAACTCTGAGGGAAGACAATGTGAAACTTCAGAGTCCATTTCTCTAGACTATGTTTAAAGAGAAATGCAAAAAGAAAATCTTGCTCGACCACAAAACTAAGGACCAAAGGACAACGGAGTGAGTGTAGGATTGGGTAGGAAATGCAATGGCCAAATCTGACTAAATTCCATCCCTGCTCTGGGAGGACTCATGGGCAGGAGGGTCCAGTGTCCTTCCTCAGATCTGAGATTTCTGGCAAGTAAATGAAGAAGGAACTGAAAGAGGAGAGATGGGAACAAGAAAAGGATTTAGGCTCTCGGAAGATGCTGAGATGAGACTGACAGAATCCTGACCTCAGAAAGGTGTGTCTTAGAAAATTCTAGGTTGATGCCAGCACCCAAGAGTCTGATGCTGTGACTTTATTAATTTTTTTTCAGTTTTCAATTTCTTGATTTATTTCATGTTTTGCCACTCTGCCATTATTACATGAATTCACATCCTAATAAAAATGTCCTAATGTTGAAAAAATACAGATAAGTAGAGGGAAGCTCTATTAAGATCATCAGTATTAAAATTAAATCTTTTTTTTCTCATCAAAGAGGATACATTTGGGGCCAGGCCTGGTGGTGCATGCCTGTAAACGGCAGCCTAGGAAGCCATGGCCAGGGCCAGTGACAGCAGTTCAAGAAATGCCAGGGGCATGTAGCGAGACCTACTTCCAAAAAAAATAGCTGCGTGTGGTGGCGTGCACCTGTAATTCTAGCTACCTGGGAATCTGAGGCTGGGGATTGCTTGAGTCCGTGGTACCCTGGGCAACATGAGCCTGCGGTTCCACAGGCAAAAAAGTGAGTCCTAGTCTAAAAAAAAAAAAAAAAAAAAAAGATAGTCAATTTAACTAATTCACATTAATCCCTAGTTGATGATGCTATGACTTTAGAAGGGGCAAGAGAAGCTCAGCATGCTCTGAGCATACCCCCCTGCTGTGTTTTCTCTTATACATGCAGGTGTTCTTTTGTTCCTGCAACAATCAGTCCCCTGCAGCACTTTTGATGTATACTGCCCATGAGTCATCATCAAACCCTTGTATATTTAAGATATGCTCCCCCCCACCCCCATGCTGCAACATGAAATCTCTTAAATAACAGATGATAAAATTCCAGGGAAGTCTGATTCAGAAATAGAGCCTCCCACGCTTTTTCTCTTTCCTGATTTTTTCCTTCCTAAGGGAAATTTCTTAAAACAAAAACTCAGGCAGCTACACTGCAGGAAGGGAAACCAGCCCCTGTTGTCTTCAGGGGGTTCTGCCAGGGACAGTGGAGGACTAGCCTGTCACTCTTGTCACAGATGGACTTCCTCTGGGGAGAGGCGGAGAGCTGGTCGGGCCAGGCGGGGGTGAAGGGGTTCCCCTTCCACGTGGGTGTGTAATATGCACTTGAGGAGACCAGATAGCTGCCACAGGATTCCTAGAGAAGGACGATTCCCTGATGTGCTTCTTGTAGACTTTCAAGTTCCCGAAATGGTTTCACATGGAGGCAGGGAGAGAAGGAAGTGGCCTATTTTCCATGTCTGGGAATGTACCTGAAGACACTGGGTAAACTCACGTGCTTTCTCAGTTGACCACTTAGGAGTTGGGGTTTTGTTGATTTATTTGCTTTTTTGTTTGAATAAATAGATAACGGAAGATGGTGCAGAAGCCAACATCCTGTGGACTCTCAGAGGGATGTGCTGTGATGGAGGCGTTTGGGGCACTCCTTCCTGGGAGTCCCCTGCTGAGATTAGGTGCAAAAAGGGGACTGAAGTCACTGACCAACAAATCACAGGTCCACTTCACCAGCACGTAGCAGTTACCACTCAAAATGCAGTTTAACAAGGGGCTTTATTAACAAGGAAATATTAACAGGGAAAACAAAAAGTCCTTAAAGCCGTAAGTGGCCAGTTATGTTACCCTAGTTACCATTCTCAGTCCCAAAGGTCCCAAAGACACATGTCCATGATGAAGCCCCTTTGCCCCTCCACACCTGAGGCAGCACTCTGCAAAGTCCAGTCTTTCCCTGTAATGTTCTCTTTGCTCCAGTGTTCTGAGCTGCTCCACTTCTCCAAGGTGCTTCAAACTTCTTCAAATGCTGATGCACAAATCAGCTTTCCAAATCTCTGGCCGCCTGCAGGTACCAGCTCACTATGCCACCTTGCAGCGGTGCCACACTCTCCACATCAGTTTCTCTTCTGCCCACCACCATGGTTCTTGCCATACCAGCTCAGTCTTCCAGGGGGCATCTGTCCAGCCTGGCTACTCTTTACCTGCCTGCCATTCTTGTCTCTCCTCTCCCCAAAAGTTCTCTCTAGTCTCTGCTCCTTGCCCTTTTATCTCTCTCACTCTCTTTTTTTCCTAAAAGCCAAAGGCTCCAATTTACCTCCACAAACCCTCCATGTGATACAGTCTCTCCTCCAGGGTCCACACCTGGAATTTGCAACAAAGTAAAAGTATTCTGTTTAGGCCTCTTTTACCCCTGAGTTTTCCAGATACTCATGCAATGCCTAAATTTTATGAGCAAATACACTGCACGTATTGGGGTCACGGCTTCACTGCCACGGTGGCTTTCTGGGCCGTTGCCTGTCTGAGACACAGTAACACAATGGACAGCACCATGTTTGGTGGGTCCAGAGCCCAATTAGCCAGTGTGGCTCAGAGAGCGAAAGCCTTTGCGCAGCCGTTTCCCTGGCGTCCGGGCAAGGGCCGGCGGATATGAGGTCGCTCCTTGGCGACCTGCTGAGCTGAGCTGGCTGCTGGGTGCGCGGGGTGCAGTGCTTGCCTTTTTCACACGTGATGCTTCTCACTCATCCTCAGCTCTGTATGACTCAGGTAGAGTCCCTACGGAGGCCTCTGTACTATCTGGAAACATTCTGGTTGTCACACTGGAGGATGTGTCATGGCGGCATTGGGTGAGTAGAAGCCAAGCATGCAGCCCCCCATCTCACAGGATTATCCAGCTTCAGACACCAACACATCCGTGTTTCTCCACCAGGCTCTTGCAAGCTTAGTTTGAATTTGCTGTGGCGACTACACCACACCCCAAATGGCATCGCTGATGCGCCCGACTGAAACTGACCTCTGAGCTGAGCTGAATTCACCTGCAAGAGCTCCGGGCAGTCAGGCTGTTGCTCTTCAACGTTCTTTTGCTTTCCAAGGTCATAGCAAAAGCTAGGTTTATTTTTCTTTCACTTCAAAGAATCAAAATCATTTTCAAATTATTGTGACTGTTGAAAAAAAATCCAAAGAATTGAAAATAGTGACATTAGCAATGAGAAACAGGTTTATGAATTGTGATCTCTCTGTACAAAAAACATGCAGATGCGGGTAGACATGTTTCTGAAAGCTAGTTTATGGTAGGTGTAATTATTCATTATAAGTAAAAAGGATAGAAAAAAAGCCAGTAAGTGAGATATTGTGAAATTGCAGATAACCAAGATAAGCTACCGGTCTCATGCACATTTGCATTCAGACACTCACATCTAGGATTTATAAGCATGAGTAAGACCTTTCTCTGTGCTGTTGTGGCACCTGCAGTCTCTATCCGTAACAGGATGGAGAGAGGGCCCCTGGCTAGCAGCCTCACGGGGTGGTCCCAAGATGGGATGTTATATTACCATAAAGTCTACTGTTTCTTTGTTGGCGAGCATTTAGGTTGTCTCTCCTCATTCCAGGTGGGGAAAGAGAAAACTGAACTGGGTAGAGATATTAGCAGGTTAGAATTAGAAGATTCATTGAAAGAGGGAGGTATTAGAGAGCAAAGAAGATTGAGATGAAGCTCAGAAGTTAGAACTGAGCAAGGAAATGAATGATCAAGTGAATTCAAAAAAATAGATGATGTTGGAGGAGATAGAATTTGAGAGGAAGATGAGTATTTGGTTTTATACAGTTGAGTCCAAGAGAACTGACATGCAATGTCTAAAGGAGGCTGGATGCAGTTTCATTTATTGATTCAGCTTATAACTATTAATTATGTTCCAGGGATTCTTCCAAACACTGGAAATGTACCCGCGAACTAGAGGTGACCCTCCTTGCTTTCATGGAGCTTACATCCTGGGGGAGCTCAGGTTAGGAGCATGGGAGAGTAGATGGTCTAGATGTCTAGATTTGGGGTTCATTCCCATGGAGGTGTTGATTGACACCTTGGACATGAATGGCACTACCTGGAGGAATGTAGAGTGGAAGAGAAGGCCTTGGCTGGAACAAGGACCCTCAGAACTCCTGGAGGGTGAAGAGGCAGCAAAGGAGGATGCCACTGAGCTGCCATCTCCCATCTGTGGCCCCTCTAAGCTCTGTAAGCTGTGACCAAGAACTTTCTGAGTTTGTGAAAAGAGAGATATGATGGGACCTGGGGCTTCCAGGCACCAGTGGGTGTGGCTTAAACTCTTCTGAGTGCTGCGGTCCCCAGATTAATTTGGACTGATGGAGAAACACCAATGTGTTGCTCATAGTGTTTTTCACAGACAGCCTCCTTGTTTCCTCTACAGCAGATGCTCTGCTCTGCACCAACACCTCATCAATCACCAGCAAAAAACCTGCTTCCTTCCTGCCCATGGGATAAAAGCATTGACAGTGGCGAGTAGCTGGGGAGGTCCCGACAGAAGATGGCCAAACTGGTGGAATGTGAAAGTATCCTCGTAACTTCCCATTTTGGACTTCCCTTGGCCACATCCATGAGTTTATCTCTGCCCTCTCCCCCTTAGTACTCGGTGTACCAGTTCTGGAACTACTGGTATTTATGGCCATGCTGAAGAGGCCCATTGCACAAGTTCTCCTGAAAGAGGACATTGTCCTGATCGCTTTGACATCTCTACCCTGGGGAGCTGCAGGCTGAGAAATGGGCCTAACCTTCCCCTCTGCTGCCAATCCAGTTCTCATGATCTTGGAATGGGAAGAGAATTTGGGCATTGTGTTAGGGTTCTCCAGAGAAACAGAGCCAACAGGATGAGTGTTTGTATATGCTATGTGTGCATACGTGCACACACACATCCCCATTCCATCTTTCAAAGAATGGAGTAGGCTCCTGAGACTGTGGCTATTTGCTGAGTCTAAAATATATCTGCAGGGTAGGCCGGTGGTCTGGAGGCCCAGGAAGGGATGCAGTTTGAGTCCAAGGGTCTTCTTATTCAGGGAGATTTAACTTTGATCCATTCCCAACTTCAACTGATTGGATGAGGCCCACCCAAATTATGGAGGGTGGTCTGTCTTACTCAAAATGCACAGATTAAAGATTAATCTCTTCCCAAACACCCTCATAGAAACAACCAGAATAGTCTTTGACCACAAACCTGGATAGTGTGGACCAGTCAAATAACATATAAAATTAACCATTACAGGACTCATTGTATTGGGTCCTCTCACTTGACAGGTGGAAGAGTTGGGGGTCCAGGGAGGCCCAGTGATCTGCCTGGAAGGTGTGTATTCATTCAGTGGGTGGAGGGGAAGATGGACATGTAGGTGCTGTGGTGTCGGTAGATTCTTGCTTCACTGGGTAGAGAAGTTGTTGCCCTTGAGGAAGCTTTGCTGAACTTTATGGAAATAACTTCAGATGGAAAGCTTCCTTGGGAAAGGATTCCAGCAAATCTTCAGGCAATGATGTTTAAGACAGTGATTGGACCTACTGCTGACTTTCCCTCAGCTTCTTTGTATAGTATATAGTTCTGGAAAGTTTTGTTCCGTTTGGAAGAAACAATCATGTAGGAGAGGAGCTGATTTCTGGGTTCTTCTAGAGTGCCGAGTGAGAAATAAATCGGAACTAAAACACAGTAGAATTAGGATTGCCCTGCCAGGAAGATACATGTTTTAGTGGACAAAAAGTGTTGAGCTGGTAACAGAAAGATAGAGTTTTGAGCCCTGAGGTGATGATTAACTGAAATAATACATGTAAGGTGCATTGGAGAATGCTAAGAAGAGAATGCACCATATTCTCAAATCAAATTAAGATCATAGAATAGAATGTCAATGGAAGTGAGACCTCCTTGTCATCTAGACATGCAAGCATTGAACTCTTTATTAGATGTCAAATAATAGCACCACCAGCAGCAGACCCAAACAGCCCACATTCATAGAATTCTTACTCTGCATCACTCAAGTGACCTTTCACTGAATGCTTATGTGCCAGGCAACTTCCAAAGCACTTTCAATGAATTCCTCAATTCTTATAGCAATTCTAGGAGTTAGAAGCTATTGTTATACCTATTATATGGGTGAGAAGACTGAGGTTCAAAGAGGCTCAGAAACCTGGCCCAAGCCAGTTGGTGATGGAGATGGGATTGGATGCCAGCTCTGTCTCCTTTGTGCTCTGTGTTTTAACCAGTTAAGCACAAAACTCCTTTGAAATGGATCCTTACTTAGGTGAAGACTAACTAGATTTATCAGTATTCTATCAAAAACCCAGGAGCCTATGAAGATGGATTCAAAAAGTCCAGTTCTTTAGAGACCTTCATGTCTTTATAGACATTAGAAGAACAACCTTTAAAAGCATATAAAAAATGCTATGTCTTGCTGGAGTAGATTCTATTGCTGTGACTTTAAAACACAAATGAGAGTAGTGACTTGTTGCTAGTTGAACAATAACCAGTGTGAACTGGGCTCTGTCTGTTCCTCCTGCCTTGCCCAACTTAGGACCCATGGTCTGCTGGGTCAGGCACCCCCTAATCCTCACTCCCTCTGCTATATTCAGCTGAAACAATGTCAGGACTTCTCTTGTATATCTACCCCAAGTAACCAGACATGGCTGGGGAAGAGAACTCAATGATGGCAACCAGCCTTCTTTTACATTGGAAACCATAACTTTGAAAAGGGTTCTCAATCTTTCGTGATTGTTATACCACATTTCTCTAGTCCATTTCCATCCCATTCTTTCCAGGGGTCTATTTCATGCTTTCTCTTCTCCAGCCCTAACAGCCTTCCTTCATCCTCACTCACATTAAGAAAATAGAAACATGGATGGAGCTAGTAGGAATCACGCAAGTGGAAATAAGCCAGAAAGAAAAAAGACAAAAACTGGGTGGGACACCTAGAGATGGAGTAGCAGGAAAACAAAAAGAAGGTCAAGAAAAAGTTAAAACTAACAAACTGACAACAGAGCTAAAGTATCTAACTAGGAAGGGGGGTAGGGATGAACACGAGATCAAGATGGCACTTGATGGGTGATATGGTGGTGGGAGAATCCTGGGGAATACAATGATGTAAAATCTATGTGTCTATGTGTCTATGTATCTAAACAATAAAAAAGTAAATAAAAAATAAAACTGTATATCAACAGAAAAAAAAAAAAGAAAATAGAAACAACTGGATGAGAACTTCTTGTCTTTCCATGGTCAAATCTACGAACGCATGGCAGGTGTTCCCATCTGCTCTGCCTTTCCTCCTCTGTGGCCCTGGCTTCACCAAAGGCCAGCCTTGAGTTCGCACTGAGTCCTCCTCCCATCACCTTCTCCAGCACCCAGCCTGCCCAGACATTCTCTTCTCCCCCTGAAGCATCATGGGAGGCCCTGCCTTCTGAAAGATCCTGTCATCATGCAGGTAGACTGTGCCCTTGTTTCCTGAAAGAGGAGAAAAAAAAAGCAACTCTTTGAACTCCTTGTCCATCTCCTGGCACAGGAACAAAAACTCATAGAAATAGTTGCTTGTCTTTGCTGATTGCTCCTTTTCTGTTCTTAGTCTCCTTTTCTGTTCTTTTCCTTCGTGGGGGATACAGACAATCACAGCAACACGAACGAGCCGATGTCTTTATGGAAAGAAATGCTCCATGAAGAAATGGAGGCATGGCGGCTGGTTTAGTTTAGCCCGACTGGCCCCAGATGCTGTACTGAAAGTGACTTCTGGGTTTGATCTGTTCAAGGATGGCTGAGGATGTGGTTGACTTTAACGCACTTTAAGTTTTAATAGTTCTTTTTAAAATGTAAGCTATAACTTACGTTTGTTAAACAAGTTTATCAATCATCAAACTATCTAAAATTTAAATAACAGTTATAAAGTGTATCTTCAGGTGATAATGGTGTCCTGGTAAAGAGCCCTAACTCTGCCAGCACTCCAGAGCCATTGCTGTGTTCACAACACACCCTTCCCTTCTTAAGATGCATCCCTTCTTAAATATGATCCTGGGTGTGCGTCCTTTAAGGAATACTTATTTTTTTCTATTTTAAAATTTTATGAGTTGAGTAATAATAGAATCTTCTGTGTCTAATTTCTTTTAAAAGTTCATCACTATGTTTGTGGTATTTATCCACTTATTCTCTCCAGTAGCTTCTTAATTTTCACAACTGCATGTGCATTGTCTCCGTAGCTCCTGCTTTATTAACTATTCTCTTGTGGATGGATGTTGGGTTGTTTTCAGTTTTGAGGGACGAGAAATGTTCTTGTTTTATGGTATGTGAGCACTGTACTTCCTCTGTGGTATATATCAGAAGTGGAATTGCTGGATTGTGAGTTATGTGAATTTGTAACTTGGCTAATAATGCAAATTTACCCCACCTTTTCTATCTTAAAACTGATCAATATATATATATTTTTTTTCAATTGTAGTTTTATTTTGTTCTTTGGGTTACAACCACTCTGTTATATATTTTTCCCCCTCCCTCCTCCCTCCGGTGCTCCCTCCATTCTCTCACACCCCACTCTTTGTTATTAGCTGTGCTGAGTCCATTAGTCTCTTTCTCATGTTAGTGTCTTTTCTCTGGGTGAGGGACTGTGTTGTTGGGTCCCGGTGCCCCTTGATGTTAGATTTTCAGTCTTGAGATTGTGTTTGGTGGCCAGGTCATGCCCTTTTGTGATCTGTCCATGTTTTCTTGCTGTAGCCCTTCCTCTCCAATCCAATCCCCTCGCCTTAGCTTTGCTGCTTTTCCTTATGGGTCTGGTGTCGGTCTTTGGGGGTTTTGTCTTTTTTTCCTCGTTCACTTGGTTGTCCATCTGCGGTCTGTGGGCTGGACTTTAGCCTGGTCCCTCTCCGGTTCTATGTTGCGGGGTTGCTGTTGCATCTATTCTGGTTGTTCTGAGGTTTAGCTGGAGTAAAAGAGACATGAACGGGACCCCACCCTGCTCCCCCCCTCCCATGCGCCCCTGCTTCCGGGGGCTGGGGGCTTCCCGGTGCCTCCCAGGCCGGCTTGACCTCCCCCTGGGGAGCTTACCCAGGAGCAGCCAGACGCTCCTCGCCCCCCCCCTGGCTAGGGGGTCCGGGGCGCCCGAGCTTCTGCCTGGGCCGCGGGCGGCCGCCATCACCCGCTGGCGGACGGGGCTTATGGCGCGCGCCGGATAGGGCAAAACTGATCAATATTTTAAGAGTTTCTTTGATCTTAGAACTCACTCTGGCTGCCACTGGTCAATTTTGAATCATCATCTTGATCTATGAGTAGCTGTGGACAAAATTTGTTCCTCTTCAAACCACATTTCTTGTTTGTATTTGGGTTCATTCTTTTGTCTATTTGCTTGACTGTCTTCCTCTTCCCAATCTATAAATTGCCTTGTGGGAATGCCAGACCAGGATTGTCCATTCCTCCAGTTATTTAAGGAAGCCAGAAATTTTATATTTATGTGAAGCCAGAAATTTTATATTTATGTGAATTTCTTCAATATTTAATATTAGGAATAAATGTTAGAAAGTGAAAACACCATGTAAGTCAAACAAGATATGCCTGCAGGACAGGTAGAGTCTAAGAAACTTTTTTGCAAACAGTCTGGGGAAGGAGACAGAGAAGATGTAGTTATGTGAGGAGAAAGAACTAGAAGATTTTCATTTTGTGAAAGCTGAACAGAGTTTCTAGAGTGAGGCAATGAGCAAGAGTCCAAAATGAGAGGTTGAATAAGCTCATTTAGGAGGTCCCTGGGGATGGAGGGAAGGATGAGCTTAGGGCAGTTGGACCATTGCATCATCCAGTTTGCACAGTGTGTAGGGGTGAGTAAGCGTCAGGCAGGTAGGCATGATGGCTTCTCTGTCACTTAAGGTGTTTTTGGCTATATACAATAGAAACTCCTATTTGAGATGCCCTTAGAAATTAAGGTACTTATTAGCTCATATAACAAGTCCTGAAGAAGGACTGTTTCTGAACTGGTTAAGTCTACAGCTCCATGGTGCTGTCACCATGACTCAGATTTCTTCTGTTTTTTTGTTTTTCCACCTTAAGTGTGTGTGACTCAATCTAACTACCATCCAGGACACAATATGGCCACCACTTTCAGAAAACATATGCATATACACCAGCAGAGGCAGAAATGCTGACAATCTCTCTGTGTGCATATTTTTTTAAGAGCAAAGAGATCTTTTCCATAAACCACCCACTTGACAGCAGACTTCTTGTAGCTCATTGGTCAGAACTATATCACATGGTTTGATGAAATCTGGGATTTCCTGGCTGCTTGGATCAATTCTGATTTACTTTCTGGGGCAAGGATATGGGCCTTCCTCCCCTGACACCTGGAAGCAGATATCTGGAACTCAGGGTAGCGTGAGCAGAGAAAAGGAACATGGTGATTGCAGATAAGTCCTCTCCAGGGTCTGATAGAAGACATGCTATATTCCAAGATAGTTAATTTCATAGCAGTTGCTAAACTTGGGTGGGTGGAGCTATTTTGAATTAGAATCGGGAGGACCCTTTTGCTTCCCTTTAATCAGACCTTTTCATTAGGCTACTTCTGGGAGACCTTAAGTAAGCAAATGGCTCATCTTATTTCAGTTAAGAACTGGCTTTACAATTCCACACTCACATGTGTTTTATCTCCTCAAATTGTCTGTGAATGGTGGTGGTCTGATTAAAGTAATCTCAGTGACTCATCACTGGTGGTGGAGCAGGGGAGGCATGTCTACTGCAGAGAAGACCAGACCCAGCCAAGGGAGATGTGTCTGTTCCTTTCCAAATTCTCAAAGGGAAATGAAAAGCAAAGAACAATTATTTTGGAAGATACACTCTCTGAATCCTAGTTTACAAGGAAGAAAACACTTATTTCAAAGGGATGGAAGGATCCCAGGTGTTTCCCACAGTTTTGGAACTCACTGAATAATTTCCCTGCCACTGATAGAACTGCCCTGTCATTTCAGCTCTCACCCCTACCTTTGGATTCAGAACTGATCTTTAGAAGCAGTGCTCTGGTCTCTATCTTCCATATCTTTCCATGGTAGCAATTGTTTTTAAATTCAAACTGTGGACCTCATACCACCTGCCCCCTGGAATCACTTCCTGTATAGGCAGGAAGCTTCAAAGATCTCCAGTATTAAGCACTATTGCAGTAGACATGGACCCTGTGGGAATGAGAGAAGGTGGATGTTGTGGTACTCCCATCATGGATCCAAGGACCACAAGTTGGTGTTCGGCTACAAGAGACTTTTGAGCTCAACCATGTTACTCAAGAGTCACCTTTTGCTCTCAGCAACTTGGCTTGGGGAACAAGGGTAATTCCATGATAGAGCAGAATACAAATCCAATAAGGTTGCTGAGTGTGGAGGCTGCAGTACTGTGGACAGAACTCAGTGGAATGGAGATGGTGAGAGGACTTGATGAACCTGAGAGGCAAATGGGGGGGGCAGCATTGGGTCAGTGCAGCCTCCATCCAGATGGGCAGTTCTGAGGCTATGGCCGAGCAGGAGACAGATGCTATAGCTGAATCCAGAAAGTGGCATTCTTTAATCTCATGTGAGCATCTTTTTGGGGAGAACCCACAAAAGAGCAGGGGCAAAGTGGTGGCATTAGGTGGTCACTAGTTCCCATCCTCAGATTCTACTGTTTCTGTCACTGGACTCTGTCATAGTTTCTGCGCAGATATGGTTGGGCAAATATGAGGGGCACAAGTGTGTCAGGTTGGGGAGATTTAGGAAATATTGCTGGCTCACTATCACCCTTTCAAGATGGGAAAGTCCCCAAAGGTCATGACCCAAGAAGATGAGCATTGCCTTGGCATGGGCTCCTCCAAGATGCAAGTCACTCTGTGTGACAGCTGGGCAGTGGAAGGGTCAGTAGTTTGACTCCAGGGCCTTCTGACTGAGAAAGGGACTTATGAGCAGAAGGGACACCAAGAGTTGTTCAGGAATGAAATCAGAGATGCGGAGCTTCCAGGGGCTTCCCAGAAAGGAGTCAGGGTCAGGAACCTAAGAACTGTAGAATTCTGTGTATTTTGGAAGACTATCTGTCATATGGTTGCTTAGCAATGCTGCAGATTTTGAGGTAATGGGGGACTGGGACACAAAGTCATTCTCTGGAGAAGGAGTCCTACATGGTGAGATGTGGGGCAGCAGCACAAGAGAAAGGAAATTCTGGGTCACAGAGACCGGCCTTCAGGTTTCTCCTTCACAGAAGGGCTGGGCTGTTCTGTTGCAACTCCCTTAGGGCTGTAGCCCAGGCCTGTTCCCAGCCTTTTCGTTCCCACTAGTCATGCCACCATGGCCAAGTCATCCATCTCCTACTATCCCAGTAGAAGTGGGGACGATGTTCTGGGCAGCCCCTCAATCATACACTACAGCTTCTGAGAAGGGCTGTCCACAGTCTTCTGGGTGGCAGTGATCATGAGTGATCATGAGACTGAAACTGGATGCTCCTACCCCCTCCTCCCTCCCATTGTGGCAGTTAACTAGATGCCCCTACCCCATTGTTTGGTGGCAGTTAGCTCCTCCTCCCCCCCCCCCCCCGGGTGTGGCAGTTAAATTGCCAGAAGTATCAGTTGGAACAGGAAGTGGGACCAGAAGCAGAGAGATTAAAAAGGCAAGGAGCAGAAACTAGTGGAACAGAGAACTTTTGGGGAGAGGAGAGAGAGGGAACTCCTGGGGAGAGAAGAGAAGAGAATGCCAGGTGGGTAAAGAGTAGCCCGAGTGACCAGTCTGGGCAAAATGCCCCTGGAAGAGTGACCTGGAGGTGGCGAGGAATTGTGGTAGCTAGGGGAAGTATGGCCAGTGTGGAGAGTGTGACACCACAGCAAGGTGGCCTGGAAAGCTGGTACCTGGCAATGGCCAGGAATTTGGAAAGCTGATTTGTGCATCAGCAATTGTGGAAGAAGTTTGAAGAGCCTTGGAGAAGTGGAGCAGCGTTGAACACTTGAGAGAAAAGAAGAAAAGAGAAGACAATGGAGGAAGGACTGGACTTTGTGAAGTGCCTACCTCTGAAGTTTGGAGGGGCACCATCTTGGACTGTGTCTTTGGGACCTTTGGGACTGAGAATGGTGACTGGGGTAAGATAACTGCCACTTGTGGCTTTAAGGACTTTTCATTTTCCCTGTTGAACTCCCTTAACAAACCCCGTTGTTAAACTGCATTTTGAGTGGCAACTGCTACGCGTGGGTGATATGGACCTGGGGCTTGTTGGTTGGAGGGCTTTTTGCTCCCCTCCTTTTTGACTGGATTTCAAGACTGTGCTCATGAGTTTCTCCTTGATGCTAAAATTGTCATGGATGACCTTGGCCAGGGGGACTAAGGAGGGCCTCAAGCAAGAGGTACTGCTTGAGGGAGCTATTGTATTTCTCCTGGCTCATGCCCACCACAAACATAAAGACAGAGGGGTAGAGATCAAGACTTTCTTGGTGCCCCCCTTCAGGTGAGCCCCACCATTCTCCAAGGTCATGAGGATGTCAGGGTCTCTACAACATATTCAGCACCAGCATCACCCTGTTTGATGTTGGTAGGCTCTCACTCCATCAACTTCCTATTGTTGACAAGCTTCCTCTTCTCCACGCTTCTCTCTTGTCACTGGACTCGTCATGGGTAGAATCACACTGGGACATACAGATCATGTAGTTGAGATTAGTGAGGGGGTGACTGATGGCAACATGATCCCTCTTTCCACCGTTAAAAGCAGCCATGGTGACCAGGCCAAATCAGGCCAAACCTCTCTTCCAACCTTCACCGTAGTCCTTGAGGGGTGCAATGGCCTGGATGAGAAGAGGGGCTGTTTGCAGAACCAGGAGCAACAGAGAGCTTTACAGGGCATAAGGAAAATGGAGGGGCTCATGTTCTTTATTGTTCTCCTGCCCTCTGCGGCCTCCTCCTGAGCCTTGCTTTCTTCCAAAGCTTCATTACTCATAGGTGATAATGTGTTATTGTATGAAGTGTTTGGGAACTTGGGCACCAGGTAGGCATGCCTGTCATTACGGACACCCGAGCCATAAGCCAGGGAGCACGGGGGTACTCATGTATAAATACAGACACCGGGGCCGGGAGATCATGCGAGAAAGAGGCAAGAAGCCAGAGAGAAGTGAGAGAGGGAACCTGGAGATAGCAGAGGCTGGTAGGCTAGTTTGCTCCCTGCCTCCCTGCCCACTGGTCTGCCCGAGTCTGCTTCCCTGCTTCAGCATTCAAGGGCTCCAAGATAAAGGAATCAACCATTTGCCAGATCAACCATGAGCCTCCTTGGCCCGGGATGCTTGTACAACACATATATTTTTGCATTTACTTCTCATAATACTCTCGTGAGATGGGCAACACTACTCTTATTTTACAGATGATGAAACCAATACTAACAGACGAAACTGCTGATTCAAAGCCATTAAAGCTGACATGTCTGATGGCAGAAGCCACATCCTTCCCACAACTCCTTGCGGCTACTCGTGTCCATGGCCTGGATCATCTCGCGAAATCATTTCTCCAGGAAACACGGCCCTGAATCCCCAATCAGCACCAGTCGGGCTGTTCCTAGGGTCCCGTGGAGCCTACACCTGAGGAGCCGGTCGGTGAGAGTGTAGCCCACCTCTTGCCTTTCCAGCAAATCCTCCAGGTGATTCTGACGTCACTGATACATCAGACTTCTCCTGCACGTGATTGGGCATCTCTGATGCTCAGAGCGGGTCTCATCCTTTCACCTCATGTTCCATATCTTACTGTAAGGGAAGAAGGACGCAGACTGGCCTTGGACAGCGCTTTCCCGGGTGGTTCACTTAAGTTGGAAACAGAATTGGAGCTTCAGGGCCCAGACTGGGCACCGTTCAACAGTGGGGTGTTGAACTCTGGAGATCTTGTTTGCTGACCATTGTTGCTTTCCACAAAGATGTTACACATGCGCAGATTGGACTTCGGGCCCGTTCTGAGCACGGTGGCATGGCAGCTGGCTTGGCCTGTATTCCTGAAGGGCCCCGTGAGGTCGGTGTTAATATGACTGTCACTTCAGAAACTGTATGAGCTCACCTATAGATGAGAGGTATGAGTGACAGGCAAAATGCCAGGAAAAACCCAGGGAAAGCTGACAGCCAAGCCGGGACAGGCTTTTGGGGAGAGAATAGGGGGAGGGAGAGATCAGAGTAGGGAGATCGAGATGAAGGCCCCTGAGTGATGGGGTGGAGGGAGAACCCCGGGAAATGCAATGCTGTAATATAAATATATGTGTCTATATATAGACATATATATATACATAAATATGTAAACAACAAAATGATTAATTAAAAAATTACTGTCATTTGCTTGATCCAGAAACTGATGCTTGGAGCAAAGTTGAGTCACTTGCTTACGGTTCAACATTACCCGTGAATGTTGGAAGCTGGACTCCAACCTAGGCCGGGGTACATCATATTCTGGAGCCACTTGACTCTGTTTCAGGACAGCAAGTCTTGAGCTCTGTGAGCTTAGGCGTCCGCTGATAGTTTTGACTGAATGGATCCACCCAGCCTCCAGCTGCTCGACACTGAGGTCTTATTGAACCCAGGCTCAGCTAGATGCTGTGGGGCCTCCACTGGGTAGGAAGAGCTGCTTCTGCCTGGAAACTCACAGTGTGATTAGGAAGAGAACCCAGAGGCAAGAAAATGTGATAACTCAAATAGGTTAGCTGGGGGCTTTGCTCTGTGGGTCAACAATGAGAGCATGGGTGAGTGTGCATGCATACAAGCATGTCTGTGTGCATGTGTAATGAGGGAAGGGGTATGGGGAAAGAAAGAGGCAGTGCTCAGAGAATGGGGTTCACGGAACTGGTGTGGCTCCTTAACCTGGTTCAGAGGACACGGGGACCTCAGGGCCCTACTGGCTGGGAAGGTAGGGGGACTCTGTTGGGAACATATTCACCAACTTGGGTAAGTTCTTAAAAACACCAATACCTGGGACCTACCTAAAGGCACTCATTTAATTGGACCAAATTGAGGGTTGGAAATGGACAAGACGTTTTTCTCAAGTCCCCATTTGTGATTTTAATGGATACCTGCATTGAGCACTGAGCAAATGCACGTTTTTCCAGCATCTCCAGCGCCCCCACCCCCATTCTGAATGTAAGCCACAGACCTTTCACCAGACTCCTTGGTGCTGGGCCTCCTTGTTCTTTCCTGTGTGTGACTGGGCCGTCAGATGACCACGTACGCCTGCTAGGAGAGGCTGCACCTGTTGCTGTAAATCTGGTGTCATTTCATCATCTCCCTGCTGCGGCTCTTCAGTATCTTCTAACTACATCTGGATGAACGCTCTGTTGTTTTCGGCTCTGTAGCTGCCTGTGCAGTCACAAGGAGACTGTTGTGATGCCGCTGTAAACAGAAGCTGCACGAGTTGATCCACGGCCACCCTGCTGATTGCGTTTGAATCTTAGTGACCAGAGCAGTTTTTCACAGGTCTCTTCTTTCCTTCATTTGTTGTTGGGAAAAGACCTTCAGATAAGTTCACTTTTGTAAAGGCCAAGTGAGTGCTAACTATCTCTGGCTAATTCGCTCTATGTAGGAACTTTTGTGAGGTCAGAGGAAATGTCAGAAGTCCCCCCAGAGAGAAAATCTTGGTGAGAAGAGCTGTGCCAATATATTTGCCAGTGCGTGAATGCACTGGTGGTTTCTAGCGTTGGTCTCAAATTACAATCTTCTAGGGAGCTAAAAAATTGAAAGCAGACAACCCAAACCCCAAATCCCAGCTGGCACCTTGGAACAATTTAATAAGAATCTCTGGATAGAGGACCTGGCATCAGTTGTTTTTTTAAAGCTCCTCAGATGATTCCAGTGTGCAGCCAAGGTTAAGAACCACTTTGTGAAGGGTAACAGACTTAAAAAAAACAAGAGGGAAGAGGGGTACCCCAATAAGTAGCAAGGAGGAAGGAAGAATAAGAAGACATTATTAGGGATCAGTCATATAGAGTAGCTTTGGAATGCAATAGTTAAGCGCTGCCACTTCCAAGAACTCAGCTTAGCCTTAAGAAACTGATGGCTGCTCTCCAAACATCCTTGCAATCCTGTCTGCATCACGAGGCCCAGGGCACATGTGAGAACTGATAATGAGAGCAGCACTCTGTTTCTTCGTGCCCCCTGGCCCAGCGGGGGAGGGAGATGAGAGTTCAAGATCACCCTGATTCTCTAGGCAGGCTTAGGAAAGTGCTGGGGATAAGAACTGAGTGATCCTTTTGGGGGGACCAGTCTGAGAGAGTCCCCCAACTACTGCATTTGTGGTTCTCTAGAAGGAGCATATAGATCAAGTGACGCCCACAAGATCCAGGTTCTACATCTGAATTCTTTGGTGAACAGGTGTTGGTTACAGATCTAAGTGGGCAGCTGGGGTGACTTTGCTTGGTTCAGAAATCATCTCACACAGCAGTTTGCAAACTTTCAAATGACTTGCAAGAATCCTACAAGAAACTCTCCTACTGTTACACCATGTTGACTAATTGTTAGTTTGTCATGGTGTTTGCTTTAATCCCTCCCTCTCTCTAGATGTTTACATATCAAATTTTTTTTAGACACTTCAGCATTTATTTCCTACGAATAAGGGCAGTTTCTCACATAAACAGAATCGTGAAAGTAAACCCACCAAATGAGACAAGCAAAGGCTATTTATTCTGAGCCATGGTCACGTGCATTTTAGCAGAGACGAAGGCAGGCACAGGAGCGGGAGAGGGCTTCCTTCCTGTGTGCCCTGGATGAGGCTGTTGGCCTGGGGAGGCCAGTAAACTAAAAGGGGGAATTCTAACTGTATGGGATGGGGTGCCTTTTTGACTTTCTTGGGTCAGACCTAAGTTGTAAGCAGGGACAAACATTAGAGAGGCTAACACTTATTATTCCAGTCCTGGCTATCTGGGATCCATCGTTACAGAAGTGTTGCTTAGCTTTGGGGCTTGTCATTAGAGACAGCAAACTGACTTCCTTCAAACCTGACTTTTGCGAGGCTGGCTTCCTGGGCCTAAGTGGATAAGGATCTGGTATCCTGGGCAGATGGTTACAGGTTTCAGGCAAAGTTCTGTTTTTATGGGTGGGTGACCATTTGAACAGTGTCCCCTTGTGTATTCAGGCTTGTGGTAGAATGATCACGTTCAAATTTAATGTTGGTGTAAAACATCATATCTACCATGCACTTCATATTCAGATTTTACCAGCTGCCCAATCATGTCTTTTGTGGCAGTTTGTCCCCAGTCCCAAAGGCCATTAGGAAGTTGCATTGTTGCCCTCATGACCACCCCAGTCCTGTCTCTTTGATCTCCTTTCATCCGAAACAGTTGCATAGCTTCCCTCCCCCACCCCCACCCTTCCCCATACTGACATTTTGGAAGCACATAGATCGCAGCTGACTGAAGGCATGTCCAGTCAGTGTCCCTGCATGTGTCCTGTCCTGGAACTCTGGGGACCAGGGTTCTGCCACTGAGTTAACCAGAAACCAGCCCTGCAGCAAGGATACAGCAAAGCACATCAGCTTGTGGGCTAAAAAGCTTGTAAACAGAGAGTGGTACCCACGGTCACGTCCTGTAGCAGCTAATCCTTCCCGAGGCCAAGAGAGTTTGTGAAAATGCTTCTTGGTTCCATTTGTGGAAATCTGTCCCTTCACTGGCCCAGCGGCCCTCCTCCCCCGCCCCTTGCACTTTACATCCAGTGATGCTGGTTCTCTCCATCCTCTCCACTTCTTCCTCCTGCTCACCTCTAGTTTTCCATCTGGCAAAGATGCCAGAAACATGAGCGAGGCTCTGAGGAGAGGGGTTGGGGTGCTGTTCTGGCAGGATGGGGTCCTGGGTGACTGAAATTGAGCTGTAAATTGAGATTGTTTTAGAAGTGCTTCAGAGTACAGAGCAAGTTTTGCTTGAGGCCTGAGTGGCTTTGGAGCTGGCTTGTTACTCTGAAAACATTCTCCAAGCCTCTGTCAAAGGGTGATTTCTGGATCTGTCAACAGCCTGGATTGTAAGCTAAAAATCCCTTCTATCTTCATCTCTCTTAATACACCAAGCAGTAACAAGATTTTACTTAGGGGACATTGGACTAAAATAAGGTTGTTAGGTGCGGTAGTTAAGATTATGGTTTTTGGTGTCTGGTATCTGACTAAAAGCCTATCTTTGTGATCTGGGAAAACTGTTCAACCTCAGCTTCTTTGACAGTGAGATGGGCAATTTTAGTGTTTTACAGGGTTGGAGTGAGGGTGAAATACCAAGTTAAATAATGACATTTAGCACAGTGGTTGGAAAACAACAGCCCTTATTGAATGTTAAGCATTACTTTGTTTATCACTGAAGTAGAAAGTTAAAACTCATTTGCAAATAAAGTGGTTAGCATAGGTTCACCGTGTGATATTCATGAAAAAATTCTTACCTAGGAATAATGAAACAGAAAACATAAAAAAATCAATTTAATTCATAAACATGGTTGAATATATCTGTATCTCAGATTATTCTAGACAATGGCAACAAAAATTGCTAGTGCATGTTTTCTGCCACTAAAGACTTCATGTACTACAAGAGAGAATCATTAGTATCACCAAATCTAAATGCTAGCTTGAAAATAAAACAAAAATGCAAGGCAAGAGAGAGTTATTGATTAAAAAAAACAAAACAATTCATTTGCTAAAATTCAAGAGTCTGGTTTTGGGTGTCAACAGAGAGTGGATTTAAATCCAGACTGCTTGTCACCAACTGGGTGATGTTGGACATGTGAGTCTTCTCTCATCCTCAATGGTCCTTATCTGTGGAATGGGAATAGTCATCTCTTCTTTGCAAGTTCATCATGTCCGAAGAAAGGATCCTACACGGAATAGAGATGCGGAGAGATGCTTCATAAGATCATATCTATTTCTTTTCTTATTTACAACCCTGCTGGTTTCCCAGCAGTTGAGTCTTAATTCTCTAACCGGAAAAGGAGTAGCTCTTTTGACTTACATCAGGACAGTGATGGGACTAGCTTTTTAAGGATCCTAATTACAGGAGTCATTTATCACTTACTAAGCATCCAAAAAGTCTAAAAAGCTCTCACCAAACAGACTATTAATTCTTCTGTAGGCCCTGTGAAGAAAGAAGTTCCTATTTTTTTGGGAAAAATTCATTTTTTGATGCCTGTTTCAAGCCTCTTTCTTTTTTGATGCCTCCAAGATGGGTCTTTGGCTGTCTCCTGATCTTTTCTCTCATCTTTCGGATCATTCCCTTCTCATCCTCTGATTTTAATTATGGTCTTTTGTCATATCTGTAGAAAATGGGCAAGGGGAGCTGGATGCTTGTTTGAGCTAATGAATTATAAGTTGATGGGTCTTTGTTCTTTTTAGGAAATTCATTTGTATTGGAAATAGGTCTTCAACCTTAGATCCTTCGATATTTTAGGAGAAAGAGAGTTTCTGAGGTTCACACTCTTCATTTTCCTTTTAAGGTGAAAACTCCCTATTTTGTAGCTGAAAATTGGTTAAAAGTCAGGTTTTCTAATTTTTACCTCAGATTTCTTCCCACAAAAGTGATGAGTCATGACGGACTCCTAGGTTCTCAGGCTCGTGAAATGGGCAAGGAGCTTTGGCCAGATCATGCTTCAGTGCCTTTTTCTTCTTCACAGTGAGTCAGGGCTGAGAGCTGGGAGGCTGCCTACACTGACCCAATGTCCCACAGAATTAGCCAGGAAGAGAACATTTCAGCTTTCAATACTTTCATGCCATTTTTGAAGTGGTTTTCTTTTTCAAATTAAAAAAAAATAAGTTTTGCTAATTTGCACAGGGAAGAAATAGATTCTAAGTTATAGGAAAGGTCATTTTGATTCCCCAGTTCAGACATATTCAGTTTAACTGTGCCTTTTAGGAACTCCCCTGCCCTCAGGACTTGCCTTCCTGAAGACTCAAGGATGTGTCTGCAGTGCCTGGGACCTCAGAGCAAGCCTAGCAGAGAGCAGGCGCTTCCAAGCCTTTCCTCTCCCTGAGTACACACCTGAGCCTCATCTACTTGTTACCCTGAGGGCTGCCTCTTTGAGGAGCCTATGAATTGCAAAATTGGAACATGAAGGACAATAATAAAATTATCACCTATTAGTTCTGTGGAAAGAATGAATCATCAAATGGGTGGAACAAGGGAAGGGTCCAGAGAGAACGGGAATTGGAAAGGGCATGTTTTGATGAAGAAATGTGTTCGTTAAAGAAAGATGGGAGAAGAAAGAGAAAACAGTTCCTGAGTTTGAGTTACTTCCTGAGTAAGCTACTTCGAGGTGGAGTTTTTTTTTTTTTTTTGGTATTATTTTCTATCGAGGTAATATTGGCTTGTAGCATATGGCTTATAACATATTGTGTATGGTTCAGATGTACAGATCCCCACACTTCACTCATCCAGCTGGAGATTTCTAGTTTAGGGACCCCTGAAAACAGAGGGTAATAAAGAAGGTAGAGGGGAAAAGTAAGGTGAGCGGTGTGACTAAATCAGTCAGAGACGATTGCTGAAACAAAGTTCACCTTCTTTACAAGTCAGCGAGTGTAGACTCCACATTCAAAGACTCCAGCCCTGTCCCTGTGAGATGATCATCTGCCCCTATATGCCCCCATGGCAATGGAAAGACATGAATAGCCCACCCAGTTAATTTACAGAGATTTCTCTCTCTCTTTTTCTTGTTCCCAAACAAACCTTCGAGCAGGAGAGAACACACAGACCTTGACCCGATTCATGGCTCACTGAAGCAAGACTGTGGGAGTCTAAAGTCTGTAAATCAGCTTTCCTATCTGCTCTCCTCAAAGAAAATTGTCCCCCAAGGAATCACTTCTGCCAGAGTTTACACACACTGACCAGCCCTTTGAAATTCTGTCTGCAGATAATGGCCGTCCCAGCCAGCCTGTCTACCAAGAGAATCCTGTTGTCTGTGATCTAAACCAGAAGAATCCCCAAGGTGCTTGATGAGATTTGCCTTTTGGAGGAAATACTATCAGAGGGATTATAACACATCTCATACTGTTGTTTAAAGAGGTCTTTAATCTTGTGACCCCAGATATTTCCGGATTCTAAAATTGGGAAGATGATTAAGTCTTCAAGTTCAATTTAGAGTGATTGGTAGGTTAATGTGGATTCAGGCTTCACCATCTCTACTGAGTTTTTTTAAGTTGATGTGGATTTTTTGTTTTTGTTTTTCACGTTGAGACCCAACCAGATTTCAGGCTATAGGTAGCAGACATTGGCTTGCGAGCGGCTCAAGTCAAAGCTAGTTTGGGTGTCAAGGGGTGAGGAAAAGTCTGAGTGTATGTGTGTGCTGATTCTCCAAGATGTGTATCCAAACCACAGTTTTTGTCCCTGCTATCAGAATCACCTGGGAGGACTGTCTAAAAGATTCCTAGGATTACTCCAATCTTACTGGATCAGACCCTGAGGGGAGAGGTAGTGACTTAGAACTTCATATATTAAACAAATTCTCCATGTGACTTTGATGCACACCAAGGGTTAATTTTAATGATACTCTGCCCCTAAAATTCCCAATATCTGTTTACATTCAATCTAAATGTGAAATTCCTGGGAGAAAGACTGTAATGGGTTTCCAGTTTCCAGGTATCTATTGCTGGATAACAAACTTCTTCAAAATGTAGAGAATGATAAAATGATGATTTCATTTTTTTTTTTTTTTGAGACTAGGTCTTGCTATTTTTGCCCATGGAACCGCAGGCTCTTGTTGCCCAGGATACCACAGACTCAAGTAATCCCCAGCCTCAGCTTCCCAGGTAGCTGGGATTACAGGCGCACGCCACCACACCCAGCTAATTTTTGGAATTAGGTCTCACTACGGGCCCCAGTGGGACTCGAACCACTATCCCTAGCCCCGGCCGCTTCATAGGCTGAAGCTTACAGGCACGAGCCACCGTGCCCGGCTTGATGATTTCATTTTATCTCATGATTTTGGTCAGGAATTTGATCAGACCTTGACTGCGTTGCCCCTTCTGCTCTGTGCAACTTCATTGGTGGCTACTGAACTGGGGTTGAAAGAGCCACTTGCAAGATCCACACTTATATGACTAGCACATGGTGCTACCATCAGCTGAGAACTCAGCTAGACCATCCATGGGGGACCTCATTTCCTCCCCTTGGGAACCTTCCCACAGCACTGCTTGACTTCCTATAGCAAAGCACCCAGGTTCTCAGAACACATGTTCCCAGGGACTAAGCTGGAAGCTGCAAAGTTTCTTTGGACTTAGCTTCAAAAGTCAGACAGCATCAGCTCTGCTACTATCTATTAAGAAACTCACCACAGCCAACTCAGGGTCCAGCACAAGCAAACAGACATGAGCTCTTGACGTGAAGGGAAACTTGGGCATAGAGGGATGAGAAGAATTGGTGATGACTATCTTTGAAGACTTTCTGGTGTACCTTGTTTGGGTCAGGAGTCAATCTCTGGATTAGCTAGTTATGGAAACGCTGTATAGATTTAGCCACTGGGGCCTCAACCTAGCTTCTCGAAGGAGTACTTAACTCACTTAAGAGGGAATTGTTATAAATCTTGCAGGCACCCACAACAGTTTACATGATTATAGGATCTTCTAGATCATGCAGTCTGAACTCTCACTCAAATTAGGAACTGCCATTGAAGCTGGTCATCCAGAAGAGTGGAGTTTCTTCTGAACTTGCCATCAGGTATCCTATTCCATTTTCAAACAGTCCTGAGCACATAATAGATGCTGAGTTAATGTGTTACATGTTCTTGAATGAATAAGCACATTGCTTTGATCTCACATCACTGTGGATAGCAAAGTTGCCTTTGATGACGAGTCCCAATTAATAGTCCATTATTGATGTCCTATTTTTTCAAGCCAAAATCACTTGAAGTAACTTGTGGTTAAAATACAGGTATTGAATCAGGTGCACACTATCTTCAATATTGCCACTGAAGGTAAATTCTTTAAAACCACAAGAGAAACACTACAATTTTGGAGGCAGGATTGAACTAATCATAACAGCAACATCATGGGCTTTGGTGTTGTTGTTTGGCTTCAAGCAGGGCCTTTAAACTTCAAGCAGGCCCTGGCTTCCCCAGGACGATCCTGCCTGCCTTCTGCTTTTGCAGGCAAACTTTCACTGGACTATCACCATGGCCACTTGCTTCCTGGTTGCTTGTGACTACCTCTGCTGCAGCAGAGTTGAGTAGCTGTGCCTCCTTGCAATGTCTAAGTATGTACCATCTGGTCCTTTACAGGATAAAATTTCCAATCCCTCGTAAAGGGCTCCCCTTAATCTGTTGGGCATCATAACAAAATACCACCAAACGGGTGGTTTATAAGCCACAGAAATTTACTTCTTGCAGTTCTGGAGGCTGGAAGCCTGAGACCAGGTCGGGTGAGGCCACTCCTCCAAGTTGCAGACTTCTCGTTGTACCTGACCTGCTGGAAATTGGGTGCACTGTGCAGTCTCTTTCATGGGACCATTCATTCCACTCCTGAGGTTTCCACTCTCAGCATCTAGTCACGTCCCGCAGGCCCATCTTCTACTACTGTTACCTTGTGCCTTCGGCTTCCAAAGTGTGAATGGGGTGGGCCACAAACATATGGATCCCAGCAGGAAGCCTCATATCATTTTACTCTTGGTTATTTTCTTTGGCAAAGTGGAAAGAGCCTTACCCCATTTCTTCCTTTTTAGAATTTTCTTCCAACCAGAGAGAGATCTTCTCCAGTTTGTTCTGGAGAGAGAGACCAGTGATTCTGAACTTCTTAGGTAAAAACAGAGTGAAGGTCTCGTACTTGACCTATTAATAAGACTAGACCTTGAGGGCGTTGTGGCATGTGCCTGTAATCCCAGTTACCTGGGAGGCTGAGGCTGGGGATCACTTGAGTCCATGGGTTTGAGATAAACCTGGGCAACATAGTGAGACCTAGTCTCTTAAAAAAAAAAGACTTATGATTGAATCAGCATAAGAAGCAAAAGATTTTAATTTAGGTGCATGCTTTATTTAACTTAAGAGACCCCTTACCTAGAACCATCCTCAAATCCCTGACCCACAGTAAGTGGATCAAATAATAAATGTTTATTGTTGCCTTAAGTCACTAAGTATTTCGGTAATTTGTTATTCAACAATGGGTAATACATCACCTAATCATATTGTTAAAAGAATTAGATAAGAATGTAATGTTTTAAAAATGTGTAGGGTTAGTGAGTTGGTCAGGCTTTTTCCTTCATGGCCTATATGCCCAGCACCCAGGGTACTGTGTCCTCTGCAAAGAAACACACGAAACATAAACATTTTATTGTGTAGGACTAGGTCTTTTACTTTCAAGAGGAAAAATATGAGAACTTTTGTAGGAAAATGGTCTTCTCATGGACAGGCCCCTCATTTTCTATAAGAAGAACAGTTTGGAGTAAATGAAGAAGATGATAAAAGGCAAAATTGATTTTTCACAAATCATAATGATTAAAAATAGCTGTCACTGATTCTTTCATGCTTGAGGCAGAGTATTACCTGAGTCTCATGTCATCCTTAGGCTGCAGGTAATTAACAGACCCCTCCCCCCTAAAAAAAGAATGGATGTCCACTACATCTGGGTTCTTGTTCCAGTCTTGACTCTAGTTACCTGGGTGGCTGAATCATTTCACTTCTCTGAGGCTGTTTATTTGTTTCCTAAATAGGGACAATGCTGCCTGTTTTAAGTTTCTGCAAAAATCAGATAAATGAAGAATTTCAGGCTTATGTATTTATCTGAAATCTCAGAGTCAAAATGTATTTTGTTATTAAGAATTTTCAGTTTTTTAAAACAAAAAGCCCAGACAAAAAATGGGCAGAAGAGCTTAAAAGACACTTCCGTAGAGAAAATACAAATGGCCAAAAGGCATATGAAAAAATGCTCAACATCACCTATAGTCAGGGAAATGCAAATCAAAACCACAATGAGATATCACCTCTGACTGGTAAGAATGACCCATGTCAAAAAAACAGGCAACAAGTGCTGGGAGGATGTGGAGAAAAAGGAAGACTTTTGCACTGTTAATGGGACCACTGATGCAGCCACTATAGATCCAGCCTCTATCGAAAGCTGTGTGGAGGACACTCAAACTACTGAAAATGGAACTATTTTTTGCACCAGGATTCTACTTATGGGAATCTACCCAAAGGAAACCAAAACACTAATTCAAAAGGAAGCCTGTACTCCTATCTTTATTGCAGCACTATTTACAATAGCCAGGATATGGAAACAACCCAAATGCACCACCCCCCAAAGATGAATGGGTCAGAAAGTTGTGGTATATTTGCACAATGGAATATTATTCTGCATTCAAAAAGACAAACTCATGCCATCTGTGACAACATGGTGGAGCTAAAAGGAATCATGCTAGTGGAAATAAGTCAGAAAGAAGAAGAGAAATACTGTATAGTCTCACTTATATGTGGGATTTGGAAAACCATACAAAAGTACAAAAAAAGTTAAAACTAATAAACTGGCAACATAACTAAAGCATATTGCAAGGGACAGGGAGGGAGGGGAATTCAGGGGAAAGATGAGCACAAGAGATCAATATGATGCTTCACAGGTGACATGGTGGTGGGAAAACCTCACAGTATACAATCATGTAAATAAATATGTAATCAATAAAAAAAGAAAAGAATATTGCAAAATCATAATCAATGGCTGTATAGATACATGTCTACAAAAATTCATAAATATAATTACCTTGTGAAGGTGCAGTAAGTAAAATAGTTTTTGTACTATTTTAAGTAATACTCTAATTTACAAATTTGTATATGAATATTTTCATAGTTAAAATATTCTTTTAGCACATCAAAGTTTATTGTAAATTTTAAGGCTCTTCACAACATACTACCAAATATTTTTCCAGAAAGAGTAATTTTATTCATCCTCTAAAAAAAGAATTTTCAGTTTTTAATTAAGTTATTAAGATATATAACACACTGTATATTCTAAAACCCCACTGAGGTCTAATTCAGCACTTTTGCTTTTTAAACTTTTCCCTTTGACTCTTTGATAGGACCTTCGTTCTCTAGTTAGGTAACAATAAGTACAGGAGCTAGGTTTTTGTTTGTTTTTTAATAAGTTTATACCAATGAAAGTGGCATTGCTTTCTAGCACTTGATCATTGAGCACCAATCTGGGATTAGCCAAAGCCTATATACAATCTTAAACTAAACAGCCAAACATAAGCTAGAAGTCATCCAATTGGGAACACCTTTAACAAACTGTCTTTGCGTAGTTTGATTCAACACTTTTAAAATCAAATAGTTACATTCTTACATTGGAATATTGACTAGCTCCTAAAAAGGACAAGACTGAAAATAGTTCTTTGTCACTTTGGCTAGCAAGATTTTCTGCCAAATGAACTTGCAGCAAATATATAAAGAGAAACAAACAAGCAAAAACCTTGGTTTTCAGAGCCACTTGGATTTTAGCATTGTGATGGGGCACTGTGGATTTGTTTGGTTTTTATCATAGCACATTGATTTCCTCCTAAACACTAGCCTGGTCGCCCACCTGGTTGATCTTGATTGATTCTGATCAATGTAGAGGTCAGCATGGTTTCCATCTTTCTTTGGGAACCCAAACAATGGTAGGTCAACGTATATACTGGAGAACCTAACATTCCGAGCAGAGGCTCTCTCCCTGTATGAATTTAGTCCTCACTTCTGGGCGGCACCTAATAGTCAAGACCCCAGAGGAGAGCAGGGAATCGTGCAGCCATTGGGTTTGGAGATGATTCAGCAAGATCAAAGTGGTGTCAAGAGTGCTTTTGGCTGAAGTTCTCTATGGTGCTGATTACATATCCTATTATGCAACTGGCCCTGAAGCTCACTTTGTGGCTCAACCTGATTCTCACCCAAACTCAGCATGTGGGACATGTGACACCTTGGTAGATCTTAGGTCCTTTGAGCCCAGGAAAATGGTTCCAGCCAAGATGGCTCTATTTCCTCACTTTGGAGATGGAAGATGGACAGTGTCACCTCTGTTCATATTTATTCTTTTGAACTTTTTCTCTCTGAAGCATGGTCAGGGACGATTTGGGAGAACTGGAAACAATTCCCATATCACCTCCTCTTGATGCATTGTCTATCACGTCATGGTACAAGGGTGAATTTCTCCAGGCAGAATCAATTCTTCATGTTCAACATTAAGAGACTCTTTAAGATGGAATAAAACTTTGTCCCCTGCTCTTGAAGGTAAATAGTATACTAGAGCTGGAAATCATGAACTTGGATTCAAGCCCTGTCTTTGTTGCTGACCAAATCACTTAGCCATGTCTCTTTATCCTTGTGGGCATTATTTTAATCAATCAGTTGGAGGGAGGTAATGAAAGAGAGGGAAGTTCATCAGCTTTAATAGTCTACAATTATCTTTGAGAAGATTATAAATTCCTTCCCTTTAACTCTGCATTCATTCAACAAACATTTATTGACTACTGTGTGTATTGCTCTAGGTACTGAAATACAGTTTCTACTCTTAGTTTATATTCTAATGTGATAAGGCAGAGAGCAAATAAATCTTAAAGGAGGAAATGGAAGGAAGTGGAAAGTGTTACTAGAAAAATAAAAGCAAGATAAGGGGCTAGACAGAAAATTCACATGGTGGAGTAATCATGACTGTACTAGGCTGTGGTCAGGAAGGGGGTGACATTTCAGAAGAAACTTGATAATCACTTAGGCACATTTGTTGAATGTATGAATGAACAAAGATACCAGTCATTGAAATATCTGTACAAAGAACAGAGATGCAAATGTTCATGAACAGTAGATATGCAAACACCAAATGTACAGATGTTGAGAATGTTGAGAATGACCATGGCATATTTGAAGACTGAAGTGAAGGTGGTGGAGTTCTACATAGTGAGTAGAGTGAATGGTCAGAGAGAAAAGATATTACCATGACTGTAGGTCAGTTCAAAGAATTAAGTTTTATCCTGGGTGTAAAATGAAACCATTGGCAGAGTCACCCAATATGATTTACACTTTAAAAATATCATTCTGCAATAGGATATCCTTCCCCACCCCCTGAATGACTGAAATGAAGAAGATAGACAACATCAAGTGTTGTTGAGGATATGGAACAACTGGAACTCTTACACACCATGGTGGGAGTGGAAATTGGTACAAATTTGGGGAACTGATTAGCCCTGTCTTTGCAGCTGATCATATGCAATGCACTTGGCCCTGAAAAGCCATCCTTAGTTCTATGTGCAACAGATACATCTACGTATGTTCACCAAAAGATTCACAAGAAAGCTCATAATATCCCCCAATTGGAAATGACACAAACGATTAATAAGCTCAAGACAGATCAATGAGTTGTGCTACAATCATGTAGTTGAATACCATAATTGTGAGTAAACCATAAGCATATTTGAAAACATGGATGAATTCACAAACTTAATGTTGAGCAAAAGAAACCTTACTGAAGAGTTCATGCTACCTGATTCATGTCCATGAAGTTCATACACAGGCACAAGTTATCTCAGCTGTTGGAAGTCAAGACAGCAGCTCCCTTTGCAGGGTGCGTGATGGGAAGGAGCTGTGAATGGGCCCTCTTGGTGTTATTACATCCTGTGTTTTGATACAGATGCTGATTGCATGAGTGTATACTGTGGTTTTCCTAGCCATCCCCCAGCCAAATGGGGCTTGAGGCCAGAGAGATGGATTGAAGAAGGTGGGAGAATACTTGTGACTGTCCACTCTCCCATTTACTATCAAAATTTTCTCCAAAGTATTGGTCTGCTGAAATGTTCCCGTTTTATAAGCAAAAGCATTATAGTTTAGTGACCTTCCCAAGGCCCTTGCCTGGTATGCAGAGAGATCTTGAGTGCTGGGTTTCACGAAGCCCACAGATGAATCCATTTCTCCATGTTGCCTGTATGAACTGGGCCAACTGGTCACCCAGGGCTCCTTCTCACTCCATGACTCAGAAATACTACATCTGCATTTGCAAATTTGAATCTTGAGAGGATTCCAAGAAAGCACAGTGCTTTGACCAGTATCTTTCTATACTGTAGAACGTATATCTAATGACTTTAAAAACTAATAAGACAACTGGGTACCCATTAAACTCTGGAGGGAGACAGTGGTTTCACCGTCATCTCTCAGGCCCAGTGTACGGACATGTGGAATCATGTGTGACACATTTTTGCTCTAACCACAAAATTTCATGAATTTTCAGTCACTGAATAACAAAATAAATCATCATTCCAGATGAGAAGGAGACAGATTCGAGGGCAAAAATATTTCCTTGAAAACTTCTTGAGAAACCCAGGCCTTGACCACACTCACTGGGATGGAGGCAGCTCGGGATAAGTGTCTTGTGCCTCTGGCATGGGAAAGCAGGTCACTGTGTCCCCAGAGGATGACAAACTGGTGGCCGTATAGCTGAGATCTTTTCCGTCTCTGTTACAGTGAGAGCTAATAACTAAGGGCTGTTGCATAGGGGAAGGAGGCAGTTTTCTTTTTGACCAATTGAAAATAAAGGGGAGTGTGAGGACTGCAAGGAAAACAGCACTTGCTGGGGTCTTTTGGGTGGGCTCTCCGCAACCGTTTCTTTTTTCTTTTGGCCTAGGTCTTGTTGTGTTGCCTGGGGTAGTCCTGATCCCAGGGACTCAAGCAACCCTTAGCCTTAGCCTCCCAGGTAGCTGGGATTACAGGCACCTGCCACCATGCACAGCTGCTTTTTTGAGACCAGGTTTCAGTATGTTGCCCAGGGTAGTCTGGAACCCATGAACTCAAGAGATCCTGGGATTCTTGCCTCCCAGCTCTTGGACTACAGGCGTGTGCCATCACTGGCCTGGTGACCATTTGTTTGTTACCTAGTGGAGTGGAGGCTACTTACTCTTGCACACAGAAAGGATCACATGGCTTTGGAAGAAAAGCTTGAATTCTTTCAGGAGGGGAACCATTGAGAGCATTAAGCAAAGAAGACATCTGGCTGGCTGGAGCTGTGAGAGCTGGGGAGTTGCTCTCAGCAAGTTAGATAGAAGAGGGGAGAACGAAGACAGCAGGGTAGGGAGGGAGGGTCTCTTTGTGCAGGTGGGGCAAGGGATCATCGCATGCCCATCCAACATAGCCAACATCACCAAAGCCTCCTTCCCGTCCTGGCCATCAGTGTCACGTACAATGATGTTACAACTTTAACTTGTATCATTGACATTCAAGATGTCAGCTCCATTTTACTTCTACCTCCATCACTACCCTCACCACAAGTTTTGCTTTAGAGATCTCTTTGTTGTTTTTTGAGACGAGGTCTCACTATTTGTGCCTGTGGAACCACAGGCTCACATTGCCTGGGGTACCACAGACTCAAGCAATCCCCAGCCTCAGCTTCCCAAGTAGCTGGGATTATAGGCACGTGCCACCATGCCCAGCTATATTTTTTTGAAACTAGGTCTTGCTACGTGCCCCTGGCGGGACTTGAACCGTGATCCCTGGCCCTGGCCGCAGCTTCCTAGGCTGCCACTTACAGGCATGTGCCACCGTACCTGGCCTAGAGATTTCTTTGTTAATCTTGAGTGCTTAGTCCTCATGAATCCCTGAGAGGAAGGAGAATATAATCTATAAAATATGATTTTGCAGCTGTGTCCTGGTGGGGTGGAACGACTTGCCGAGGATCTTTCATGGTGCAAGAGCTGGAGGGTGATATCTCTGGATTCTCATCGTCCCCCTCAGCGGGGAGGTGTGGATGAGGACAGGTGCTCACTGTCCCCTGTGATGCACTCAGAGGTGTGAAGGGTCACAAACAGGGGACACTTTCCATCGTGGATCCCTGAAGTGGGGGGAGGGGGCAGATGGGAAGGGGGAAGGTGGGGAATTAACATAGCCCCAGTCTACCACGTGAAGGAGTTCAGAGGAGTCAGCACAGGTGGTAAAGCTGTGGCCACCTCGGTTCCACCTGAAATTCTCACCATGTTGGTGGTGGGGGGGAATAAAGGTACAGAGAAAGACATGTTGAAACTAGCAGAAATCTGGCCACTTCATGAACAGCCTTCATTCAAACGTGTGAAGTCTTCTGAGGGTCTATTAGCATCTGTGGTGGCTGAAACACACCAAGACACACTGTGGAGATGGATTCTCTCGGCGTTACAGAGATCAGGTGTGACATCAAGGTGTTAGGAGACCTGACCTCTCGGGAGGTACATGTCTCATGCTGGCCTCTCTCCATTTGGAGGGCTCACATGTCTTTGCTCATGAGTTAAATAATGACAATTTCTGCCTTCACCTGCACTTAGCCTTCCTTCTGTATCTCCACTTTCCCTCAGTCTTTCTTTAACAAGGATGCTTTTTCTTGGATTTGGGTCTGCCAAGATCATCAGGATAGGTTTATCTTGAGCACCTTTGTGTAACTACATTTGCAAAGGTCTTTTCCCCCAACATGGTTATCTTTTGAGAGATCATGCGTCTACTCACTGCAGGCTGACCAGTGAGGACATTGATGCTCAGAGATGCTTAGAGACCTTCAAAGGGCACACTGCCTGCAGCTGGCTTTTTGCAGTGCATGGCATCTAATAAGAGTAACGTTAGTGACAGCCGGTACATAGACAGCACTCAGTTAATTCTCTCAAAACTCTTGGAGGAGGCAGGTATTATCAGCATCTTCAATTTGGAGGTGAAAAAACTGAGGAACAGAGAGGTTGCTCATTTCCCCAGGGTCACACAGAAGAGCAGAATCAAGCTTGGCTCAGCCTGTGTGCTTGTGCTTATTCAGCTCCTGCCTACAGGCTCCTCTGAAGACTCAGATGTCCCCATCCAAACCTTCACAAGGGATGTTTTTAGTGGTGCTGGGGAGTTCTAAAGGAAGTTCTGAAGATCTAGATCCCCCAGAGCTCTAGGCAGGAGACAGACTGTAGCAAGCTTCAGGAGGCAGGGCACAAAGTCCTCCCCCCCAAGGGGAGGACCCAGAACAGGCCTCCTACCTGTCTGAGCTTTCACTTCCTGGCTTCCACCTCCTGGCTGGAGACTGTGGCCACCTCTCCCACCCCTTCCAGTTGTTCTGTGCTTCTCTGCCAATGGCTCTGGCATCCCCGGGCCAGCCAGGCTGTGACTCTCCTCCTTGCCCTCACCTCTTCCCTTTCCACCACCCATGCATGACCACTTCTCTGTGAATTCTGCGTTCTGCCTTTGTCTCTGCTCTCGTTACTCTGTGACTTTAGCGACCAGATCACATTATCCTTCCTGGGGATGGGAGTTCATAACCTGCCATGGAAACTTCTAGACTCTCCATGCTGCCCACACACTAATCTTTCCATAAATCTCAGCTGGATGAAGACCCCCCCCCAACTCCCAGCTCACTTCCCTCCTCCACCCGCCATCCCCCACCATTCTAGAAACATACCATCTCTGGTTCATTTTATGAATTAGTTTTTTTTTTTTTTTTTTAACAAAGGCAGGGGAAAAAGAAACCACACATAATAACTACTGTCTGTTGAAGAAGAAAACTGTGTGTTCTATCATTTGAATTGAGTTTCCTAGACATAATCATGTTACTAAGCAATGATCAGAACAAGTACAAATTATGTTAAAAGGAACCATTAGAAAAATCTGTATTTCTTTAAGGGTTTGTCCTATAAGATGAT
>PVHY01008985.1:0-58697 GCA_004024945.1 Uropsilus gracilis
CCGCGGCCCCGCCGGCCCAGCGCGCCGCCGCCGCCGCCCCGCGCCGACTTCCGCTCCCCGGCGCCCGCCCCGCGCCGGCCGCAGGGGCGCTGACGAGCCGGCCGGCCCGCCCGCCCGAGGGCACTCCCGCGCGGGAGGCGGGGCGGAGGGCCGGCCCGCGCCCGGCGTGGGTGTTAAGCGGCCTGCCCCACGGCGCGGGAGAGCCGGGAGCTGGCGGGCGGCGGAGTCTGAGCAGGACGCGGCCACCCGCGCGGCGGTGAGCGCAGCCGCGGCCCGGCCCTCGCGGCGACGGGGGCGCGCGGGGAGGAGGGAGCGGGCCGCGGGCCTCGCGCCGGGGCGGCGTGACCTTCGCGGGGCCGGGGCCGGGCCGGGGTGCGCGGCCCGCCGCACCGCACACGTGCCGCGCGTCGCAGCGCTCCTCTGCCCTGCGCTGCCCCCTCGGGGCCCGCGGCCTCCCACCCGCGCGGTCGCCTGCTGGAAGACGTCTGTCTCCTTCCTTTGCTCCCTCGTCATGTCGTTGGCCTCCGGGCCCCGCGTCGCCCGCGCCCGAGCGCAGGGAGGGTGAGGCGCTGGAGAATGGAGACTCTTGCAGGTTGCAGGGGCGCGGGCGGCGAGCGTCGCCATCCGGGAAGAGAAAGTTGGAGATCGTCGCTCTAGGCTGTTGCAGGCGCGCACCAGCATCCCGCGGCCCGGGAGGCGGAGCGCCGGGCCCCGCTGCTTAGCGCCTGGAGGGACTGGTCTGCCTCCCAGCGCCCTGAAGTCCCTGCTCTAGTCCTTAGCCTGCAGCTGAAATCTTTTCTGTTGCTGCGTCCGTGTTATCTTGGAGGAGACGGCAACTTCTTAGGATTCACCCTTAATGAGGAAGCTGCGGTCCGAGCTGTTTGTCTTGAAGTCTTACCTTGGCATGATGTGAGAGAGGGGTTAAGGACGAGAAAGGAGTCCGTTTTTCCTATCCCAAGGGGTCCAGAAAACCCAAAAGTCAGTTTTAGCTCCTACTGATCCGTCTTTCCTCCCGCAAGTCTATAATGTCCTCTTCAAGCGAACTCTTCACCTACTTTGTATTAGTTGCCCGCAATGGTATGCAAGCAGTTATTTGTTGGATGTGATGCATTTAAGCTTGGCTTGCCTAAAGGGGTTAAATACACGTACGTGCGGCACGGTACTATCTGCCCTGCCTTTCCTTCTGAGAAGTAAATGTCCACACCAAGAGGAACCAGAATACAGAAAGGTCACTTTGGAATGTGCCCTATGTGACTCCTTACCTTGTTTATGTGGGCTTTTCCTCTAAAATGCTGGGCCTGGTGTCCTTCCTTTCCCATCAGGTTGGAATATTCTGGAATTATTTGTGAGAGACACAGACCCAGACCCAGAGACAGGAGCGGAGTTGAAGCCTTTCCCTGCTTCTCACTAGCTTCTCTGACCTCGTTCTGGTCTGGAAAAGGAGGTTAGATTTGGACTCCAGTATTTTTCTATTCTGTGTGGCTACCACTTTATCAACTTGAGTAACTAATACTGCCTCTCCAGCCCTGTCACTAACTTAAAATGAGGGTCTAAATTTGTTTTAGTAAGTACTGTGCTTTGGTGGTTACTGGTTTTAAAAAGACTTAAAATCTTTTTGTAAAGAGGGCAAGATTCATGGTGTCTCATCGTTGACAAAAGACTTCCAGTGGTTAAAAAACGTCTTGGTAGTGAAAATCATTTTCAGCTGACTTGTAGGGTGACATTCACGTTCATCTCTGATCCATCCCTCCCCTGAGAGGCGGTGTAACTGGGGGCACACTGTTCCTCTGTGTGGTGAGGTGATGGAAAAGCTGTTCTTTGTTGAGACGAGTCACGCAGTTTGAAAACCATAAAGAACTGGGTGCTGAGTTGGTTATTTTAATCTTCTCAATAAGTCACCTTTTCTTCCTCTAGTTAGTATTTGTTATTACCTCAGCAAGAACTGATCTTTGTCTAAACAAAGAGGAGTTGGCTCTAGTTTTCCTGAACTTATTAGGCCCCAATTCAAACATACAGAATCAAGATTTCAGAGACGCCTCATCATTTGAATGTTGAAGTGCCCCAAGTGATTCTTACCTAGCAGACGTGGACACAGTGGACCAGGTGTTACTTCTCAGAGTGTGATTGGTGGTCTGATTGGAGACCTGGCTGCCTCATCTTGGAGTAGGTCAAGAAAAGTGGCTCCTTTAGTCTCACCTGAAGCCTTTCTATCAGACCCTGCATTTTAACAGGCGCTCAGGTGATCCTTGTGCACACTTATGATTGAGAAACCCCGGAGGGAGATGGGGGCAGACACCGCGGAGACAGTAACATTTGGATCTTTGCTTTGTAATTATTATGAGACCATGCTCCTAGTTCATCATCAACTCAGTTCCGTGAGGCTTCCTGTTATGGCCTTTGTATTACAGTACCCTTAGGATTCACCTTGTACACATTGTGCAGTGATCCCCAACTTTAGGGGCCCAAGGGGCCACCTGCTGGTGGCAGAGCAGCCTTGAGACACAGGCCTGGGGCACCCACCAGCCAGAGCTCCAATTTGTGTGTTCCTTTGAGACCTGTTGTTTTGTGACCTCCTTTTAGGAATTCAGTGAAGTCTGCTCTCTGAATTTAGAGCTGAACTTAGTGGGCTGATAGTTCAATGTAGATGTCTGGAAAACTAGCTGGAAGTGGCTTGGGATGTGTGCAGTTGACCCACTTATTTGGTGTTCCTAAGGTTCACAGAAAGCTTGGCTGAATGCTTCCTCCCCCCCACTCCCCAAGGCTGTGGCATTCATGTTGGAGGAAGGTTTCTGTTCTTAGAGCTCTTTATGGGGAGGTGATGGGCAGGGAGGAGAGACCAATTGCTAGCTATGCATAGGCATTGGGCCCTTCCTCTGGAGCAATGTAGAATCACTTTCTCACTTCCAGAAGTGTGGGTTCAGTAACTAGGTGGTGATCTAGAAAGGGAGGCTACAAGGGTCTGACTGATGGTGAATTCTTGCCTCTTTCCTCCCAGGGATATGAGGTGCCCATCGTAAGCTCCAGAGAGTCACTTTCCCCGGAACCGAGCAGAGGAGTGGGGGAAACATGAAGTCGAACCCCGCCATCCAAGCTGCTATCGACCTTACTGCAGGGGCTGCAGGTAATCCCCAAGACAACCCAGTCCTTTCTTCCTCAGGTACCTTCTTCAAGCAAACTCATGTGAAAAGGGGTGAAACTGTACCTGTGACATCTCACAAGCCATATGCTTTAACCTTGGAGGGAATCCATCTCATCAAAGTGTAGTGTGTTACGAGTATGACAGAGGAGTTCCCAGTATATTAAGACTTAAGGTGTGAGGTGGACATGTCCCCTGTCTACAGAGGGACATCCTAGCTTAAAGCTGTGGCCACTTGTCTGTTGTCACATGGCTGAGATGTGCAGGTGATGTGGGTTCCTTTCCAGGCCTGGCAGGCTTCGGAGCCCTTGAGGTGCAGAAATACCACACTGTCTCTGCAGGGAGAGCCTCATTACTGCCCTTACTGCTGCCTGGGAGGGAAAGAAAGGACATTCGTCAGAAATGCCTTTTATAACGTGACACACATTGGACTGTCTTTCGAGTCCTGAAAGGAAAGGCAAACTCTTAGGACTTACCAGAAAGAGTGAGCTGACCTGCATCTAGGGGATGAGCCCCAGTGAGGACCGAGGATCCACTGGGCACCAGTACATGCTCCCGGCAGTCCTTGTGACGAGCAGGCTGCTCTTCAGACACATCTCTTGCCATTGCCTGAAAAGGAAGTGCCTGGTCACCTCGCTGCCTGTATTTTAGGGCTGGAGGAGTGCGAGAATGTGTGTACTTTCCAGAAGAAACCCTGGTTTACCTCCCTGCATTGATTCTTAAATCATTGCAGTTCCTGGAGGGAAGAGGTCAAAGGGTGGGCTGCCCGCTATCCAGTGGGATCTGTTGGTCGATAGATAAATGGGCTCAGAAGGCCACCCCCTGTCATCCTGCCCTTCTCCTAATTGTGAAAAGGAAGTTCTGGATCAGAGAACAAAGTGTTTTCCCTTGAGCCAAAGGTCAGCCAACACAGGCTGATGAGGGTAGCAAAAGGCTGCATTTTACAGCAGGGCCTGATAAGCCCAGAGGACCAGGGCCTGGACCCCAGGTTAGTTACCACAACAAGTGCCCCTCCCAGGAGTAGAGAGAAACAAGGGTCACCTGGCTTCCTCTCCATTGGCTCTTACCTGCTTGGGTGCCTTAGGCTAGCCCTTCACTTTGCTGTGGAATCATGCTGCATGCCGGGCTTGCAATGCCATCCCCTCCCTCCCTATCCCCATGCCATGTGATGGAACCCGTACATGTGCTGGCATCCTCTTGCCGCCTGTGAACACTTGGAGATCAGTTTTTGTGCCTACAGTAGGAAGATACTGAGCCACATGAGGGCTCCTCAGCTTTTGGAATTAACATCCTCAGTCAGTTTTTCAAAGACGTAGGACTCACTGCAATAGAATTAAAATGCTTCCCTTTCCATAGAAAGGCACATATACGGGCAGGTATTTGGGCACCACATATATGATATATAGTAAATTTTAAAGATATAAATTGCTGCAGTGTTGCTGAGCATCTGATGTTTGAGACATTTGCTGGTGGATGTGCTCTTTTTACCACATTAATATGTCTTGGGCCCTTTTCATTTTCTTGGAAACCTCCTGGTAAACACCTGGCAGGTGTTCTTTCCTCCATGGCAGCACAGGGTTACCCTTCACTGATGTAGCACTGCCAGGGCTTGTTGGTCTCTGTGGACCACAGACTCCTTCACAGGCATCTCCTTAGCTTGGTGAGGGGCTTCTTGGACAAAGGACGTTCCTGCGAGTGACCTAAGTACCCCCTTTACAGGAGGCACAGGAACGCAAACAAAGCTTTGCAACGGTCTCGGGTCTCGGTCTTTGAGTAATGGTGCTAGTAGGGCCCCTGGAGTGTGTTGGCCCCAGTGTTCATTGTAGACACAGAAGAGGCTCAGAGAGGGACAGTGGATTTTTAAATTGCACAGCTGCTTGATGTAAACGCAGGGTTGGGTTGGGTTGCTTGGCTCCTTGTCTAGTTCTGTGGTTGTCTTGTGTTATTTTGACACAATTCCCAGAGGCAGGGCTCAGTCTGGAGCCTTCACCACCTACCTTTCTGTAAAAGGAGGCTGTTGCACTAAGTATTTTTTCACTAGGGTCAGAGGCCACGTCCCCAGTGTGATCAGTGTGTAATAGAGCAAGCTGTGATCAGAGGCACACCTGTGTTCTGTGCCCCCTTTTCCCTTGAAACAAAGCTTCCCATCAGGCTTCCAAAGGCTCCTCCACTCTTCAGTGCTAAGAAGCGGTCACTATCTCTCGACATTGGTGTTGGGGAGACTCCCGGGGAGCAGGAAGCACCCGGGCAGCTGGGATGAGGGTGTACTTGAAGAGACCTGGGTGGTTGGATAATTACTGGTATGAAGCAGCATGAGTCTCTTGATTATCAGACATTCTCAAAGTCACACTTTGAAATGTGTGACACAAACCAACAACTCAGTCATGAAGTGGTGTTCTCCTTGGTTTGAGTGCTCTGTGACAGTGTGTGTGCCTTAACTAGTATGGTCATTTAGATCATTGAAGTTTATTCTCTCATGTGCCAGGATCAAAAACAAAAAAAGCCATTTTTTGATTGGGCTAATTGGAAATGATATGCCTCTCCCAGCTGTGGCGAGAACAGTGACTGCCTCTGAGGGCTTGGAGGCTCCTGCCTCTGTGGGTAGGCTAGGTGGACCCCTCCTCCTGGGTGAACGTCTGCCCCTTACCTTTCACCACTGCCCACACCCCCCCCCCCCCCCCCCCCCCCCCCCCCCCCCCCCCCCCCCCCCGCCCCCGGCAGCTGTGCTTTCCCACCTACTCTGTCCCCTGCCCAGTGGATCTCCTTGATGCTTTCATTTGCTGATACCACTACGTGAAGGACTGAAAATCTGAGGACACCTGGTAGGGTGGAGGGTGCAGCAGGGCCTGAACGCTCTCCTGCTGAGTCATGGGCAGGGCCAAGGGAAGAATGAGGAGCTGCTTCCATTTCTCTTCTCTGAGATGGAAGTGGGCAAACAAGGGTTTAATCCACAGCTCCCTGGCTTTAATAGGGGTCCGAGGACCTGCTGGCTGTTGGACATAGTGGTGGATGTAGTCCGCACCCAGGGGGAGGCAACAGTGAGTGTGTGTGGTGAATTACATGGGAAATTAGTTTGCCTCCGGTGGACTAAAGGCAAGAACAGTAGCCAGCATTTGAAAATTCGCTGGCCTCTTACCTTCTCCCTGCTGGAAATGTAACTGTTACAGTTATGCTTATTGCAACTAGTGAAATCTGAACTGCTCAGGGTAAGTGACTGGGTTAACTTTTAACTGGCTAGTTGAAATAACAATTTTCAGAATTAAGTGCTTATTACCACCTGTCTAGGGTAACTAAATTCTACCATCACCTCTTTCAGAATGATTAATTTTTTTCCCACTATACTAGGGCCTTCACTCAAGCCCAGCAGTACCTGGAGAGTATAACTCTTAATCCCAGTAATATCTTATTAAATGATATTCTATGAATTCAGAATTAGGGACCATTTGCCAGGCAAAGAAGAGATGGGTTGTGATTCTCCAGGAGAAATAGGCAGAACGGACAGGATCCCAGATGATACCTGTGGTTGCTTCAAAGAAGAGGCCAGGTTTTCGGCAGTTTGGAAATGTCAAATGTCTCTTCATGTGCCTATAATTAAAGGAGTCATTTCCAACTCTTTCCTACTTTCCACAACTTGAAATAGCTGTATGTTTTGGAGTATAATGTTGATTTCAGGCAAGCTTTCCCTTCAGTTTTGCTGGGGCTTTGACCACCTCCTCCAGTGTGTGTCCTGAGCAAGCAGGAGACAGACACCTCAGGCCTATGGCAGCAATGGCCAGTGGCAGTCCCAGCCCGGGGTCTGGGATGGCATCTAGTGCTTACAGCTCATCCTTCTCTCCAGAGTGTTTGTTGATGCGGTGTAATTTAGATTTGCTGCATTTGGTATTCTACCTCAGCATAAGAGCATTTGAATGCAGGATTTAAGTGAAGGTGAGCTGCTCTCTTTCCCACATCTGAATGCAACTCCTCAATTGATAGGATCCAAATGAGAAGTTTTTCCATAAGGTCAGAGATTTAGCTCTTCAGGGATTAATTAGCCAGATTGTTTTCTTTCTACTGCCTGTTCCTGTGTTATTTTTCTGTCTGTTCCCCTGCACTGCTGGGCATCTGGCAAGGGGAGAGCCCTCTTCTCAGGAAGTCACTGCTGCTCCAGATGCTTCGGCAGCAGGCACTGTGCATTAGGCTTCTCCATTTTTGCTTAGGCCGGTTGCTAACTCTGAGCTGGCCATGGATGAGGAATTGAGGCTCAGAATTTATTTCACTAGTCCACGGTGTCACAGTAGAACCGTTTTTCAAGCCCAGGTTCCTCGGCCCCACTGCTGACCCTCCTAAACATGCACGTACATTTGCCTCTTGTGGCTCTGCTCATTGAGCACGGATCTGTTTCCATAAGCAGGCATGACTTCTTCAGGGCTGGACCGGGTGTTGGGCACCTGAGGGAACCCTACTAGTTGTGTCGATGTAGCTAGAAGGCTTCGGGGGGTTGTGGCCAAAAGGAGCTGAAGCAGAGGGAGGCTTGGGGTGGGCAGCCCCTCATGTTCATGGACCACCAAGGCTGCCCCGGGACACAGCTGCAGACTTGGCTGGACCACGACTCTGTTCTTGGTTGCAGGGGGCACAGCATGTGTGCTGACCGGGCAGCCCTTTGACACAATGAAAGTGAAGATGCAGACATTCCCTGATCTGTACCGTGGCCTCACCGACTGCTGCCTGAAGACCTACTCCCAGGTGGGCTTCCGAGGTTTCTACAAGGGCACCAGCCCGGCGCTGATTGCCAACATCGCGGAGAACTCTGTCCTCTTCATGTGCTACGGCTTCTGCCAGCAGGTGGTGCGCAAACTGGTTGGACTGGACAAGCAGGCCAAACTGAGGTGAGGCAAGGATACCACACTGCCCGTTTGTTCAGACACGTGGTATAGACAAGGTTCTCATGATGCTTCATGAAACTTTGTCCAGTGGCTTTCTGATACTTGATGCTACTTTTAAAAAGTAACTTCCTCATTATGAAGTTATGTGTTGCCATCATATAAAACATGGAATATTCTGTGGCATCAAAGAACTGCCCCTGCTCATTATAGACAGAAGGCTGAGGCATCAGTGTTCTTCAGGAGAATGCTTCTCAGATGCTAGAGGTGGGGTTCCTTCCCTCGGAGGCAGAAGTGCTGGACTGAAACCACAGTTGCAGTGTGTGACCTAAGCTTTGGGGTCTCTTCACCAGCAAAACACAAAGTATTGAGAGAGGTTGCCTGAGGCAGATAGATTTGAGAAGAAACTTGAGATATGGGGAAGGATCAGAAGCTTCTGAGAAGGCAGGCCTACTATTTCTTGACCAAGTCTGCCCCACACGTCTCTGATGTGCTCAGTCATCCTTAGGTATTCTCATACAGAAGCTAAAAAGAATTCTGAAACCTTGGGGAGGTTTAGCCATTCCTCCTTTAAGCTTTGATATTATTTTTTCACATTTGCTTTAAAATTTTTTCCTGTCTTTATTGAGGTAAAGTTCATTTACATTATTGCATTTGTTTTAGGGTTTCTCAGTTCAAATCTCTACAAACGTATGTTTTCACACCTTGGCCATCGCCAAGGTTGATTCATTTTTTTATCTTTTAAAATTAGCATGGCAGCTTCATGGCAGCAAAGTAGGGGAGTCGTCTTGGTTGTTTTGGTAGAAATTTAAAAGCCTGTTGCAACTACTGGCCCCTGAGTCTGGTGAGGCACTCCTGTGTGGCTGGGCAGGGGAGGTTCCTGATAGTGAGCTTGCTATTAGGTTTCTTTTGTACAGACATGTTCTCTAGAAGTGCCTAGAGTTCTAAAGATGTGGCTTCTTATTGGAAGGATATCTATCTCAATGTGGATGGAACTTGTCTTTTTTAAAAAAAATTTTAGTTTTTAAATCACAACCTCAGTAAATGATTATTGGGATCTGATGCCCCCTCCATTCACTCAGACCTCTTTCTCTTTGTTGATCTGTGTTAAATCCATTAGTCTTTCTTTCCTGTGGCAGTGTCCTTTCACGGGGTGAGGGATTGTGTGCTTGGGACAAGATGAACTGCCAGCCCACACATCTGAGCAGGACACAAGAGATGGAAGTCAAGAGAACCAACGCGTGTGGGACTGGAAAAATAACTACGGAGACAAGATGTCACTAATTTATACCTATGTGCTCACTGGGACTGGAAGAGCCAAACCTCATTTCTGAGACGCCATCTAAGAGACCACGGCGCCCCTCCCCAATCCCCTGAAAGGAAGACCACAGAGTCGGGGCATCGGTCCCACAGCAAAGCTGCAAACTGAGGCAGAGGAGATGATCTACAATGGACCTTGTCTTTTTAAAGACTTGAGACTGGATGAGATCACCCAGGAGATGGCATCTTGAGAGGGCTGGGCACTGAACCTGGGAACCTCCACCATGAAGGGGTGGGGAGAGACGAAGTAAAGAAATAAGCAAGGCACAGCCCAGGAAAATGTGGGTCCCGTGAGAGCGGTGACAGAAAGGACTCTACAGCGATTTTCCCCGCCCCACTTGAGGGAGAGATTTTACACTTGAGACTTGGAATTGAGATCTCCTCCAGCATCCTCAGAGAAGACAAAAAGGGGGGAGAAGACAGAAGATGGTGAGCAAACACATGAGATTCTGGGAGCACCCTACAGAGGAGAAACCATCCTCTTTTGCTTGCCCAAACCCCAGTCTCTCATTTTCCTTGGCGTAGAGGGCTGTTTTTCATTCTGCACAAGTGTTTGCTCCTCACCTGTGGCTGCCTAAGAGTCACATTCTGACAGTATGTTGTGATTGTCAGCCCTCACCTGGTCCTGTGTGAGGCAAAGCAGGTGCTGTTAGCTGCCTTTATAGATGGAATGCTGAGTGTCTGTTCTGATCACACAGATCAGTGTCTCAAGCCAGTGGCCTACCAGTCATCTTTCCACAAGGTCACAGTCAGGGCTCTGGAGTATTCTGTAGGGGTCATTTCTAGAGAAGAGGAAAAGAGCCAAAACAGTAAAAGGAAAGGACTGCTAATGGGTGAATTTCTGCAATAGTATTACAAATATTTGTCTGTCCTGAACACTCCCCGGGGCAGTGTTCTCCCTCTGACCTTTGCCTGGACAGGGTCTTCTTACACAGCAAGCATGTTCAGTTGAGATGGTGACAGTTGATCATAAAAAAACCCATCCTCCATCTCTTTGCTCTTTCAGTTCCAGCTCCAAACGTTTGTACTACAGGCACAAACGGGGCCTGTGTACCTCACTTAGGGCACGAGTAGATGAAAGCATTTATTAGCTAGCCAAAGTCCACCATGAATCTGACCTGGCCTTGTTGTTGCACTGTACCAGTGTGCTTGCTGCTCAGTCAGATGCCCCAGCCATTGCCACAGCTCAGATAGGATCGACGTCTGCATTTATTGATGCCACCTTTGTTCCCGCAAACTTGGCAAACTCTAGTTATTGACCCTAATTGACTTGCCTGTCAGCAGGTTGACAGAAAGTCCCTGAGGGAGCCAAGTATGGATCTACAAGCTGGCTGGAAGACAGCAGAAACCTTCATCAGCTTTGGTTTTGACAGATGAGCTAGGGAGGAGCAGAATAGGAAAGAACATAATGACCTGTAAAGTTTGGCGCAAGGTCAGGTGTGTGTCTGGCTGTGCTTTGGTAAGAGCTGATAATGGATTCTCTAAAACCAAAAGTCAGTCCACACATCTCCCTCCTGCTAGAAAACCTCATTCCGTGTCTCCCTTCCACAAGACTCCCATGTGAAAGAGGCCAGCATGGCTTGTGGGCCCTGCCTTCCTGGTGTCAGCCCAGAAGCCAGGCCCTGGGATGGGCAGTCGGCCACCATGGAAGCCTCCTGGATTTTATCCTGGAGTCTGGTATTCATTTGTGTAACTATTAGTTTATTGTAACTTTGGTCCTAATGTCACATTGAGTATGATAGATCTGCTAGACTTTTGCTTGCAGTTCAGAGGAAAACCATTAGGGGCTGTCCAGAGAGGGGGGGGGTGCTGCTGATTAGGGCCCTCACCCTCAGGGGCTGTGGGACATCATGAGTTGTCCTGCTTGTTGGGCGACAGCAGGAAGCTGGTTATAATGGGCATCATGGAGCCCTTGTCCTGCTGTGAGGTGTCCACTCTGCAGGCTAGCGGTGCTCCCATGACAAAATGTCCCCACTTTAGAAGGAATCCTCTTTTCTGACCCACATGAACTCTGAGAAGTCTTCCTGCTCTGTTTCTTTGACTTTTCTCATTTTCTGAATGCTCACTGGCTTCTAATTTTCCCTACTGGTGATGGCGGTATGTGGTGTGAGGCTGATGGGAGGTAAACCACCACCTTTGTGCCTCCTGTATGTATTATGTGCCTCCATTGCCCTGATCAGGTTTAATTTAGCTCAGTCATTTTACCTAAAACTGTTGTGCTTGCTGACTCATGCCTGCTTCACCCTTTTCTATGGTGCTGCCACACCCTCCTCGTACCCCCGTGTTGCTGATGTCCCAGATGGGCTGACTGGGAAATCTCTGTGATGCGTGACTTTTTGAGAGCTTGTTTGGAGGTTCTAGCAGGGGAGCGCAGCTACTCGTATACCCTCTACCGAAGAACGGTCCGTCTCTATTCGGGGAAGGCCGTCCTCTTCGACCGAGCGCGCAGCTTCGGGAGGGACGCACATGGAGCGGTGAGGGAGGAAGGGGACACCCGCCTAGCCAGCCAGATCAGCCGAATCAACCCTGGCGATCAATGGGATGACAGATGTCGCAGCCAGATCGCCCTCACATCCGTGATGCGTGACTTTTTGGATAAAAATGTACACTGCGTTTCATCTGTGGCAGTTATTTTCCATGTCTAGCTGTCCCAGGTCAAATCTAGATGTAAGCACTTCCAGAAGTGCAAGTAAGCACTGCACATACAGGGATGGCCTCAGAACCTAGTTTTATTTAAAGCTTAGTCGCACATACTCTACAATATAGTAGTGCGTGTTTGCAGGGGAATTACAGGCAGTGTCCTGCATGCTTTTCTGGTTTGGTGTGGTTTTGCATTCACTTTGAGTCGTAACACAGGCTGTTATAACAAAATACCGTTGACTGAGTGGCATAAGCCATAGACTCTGCTTTTCAGTCATGGAGGCTGGAATTCCAAGATCAAAGATACCAGTCAATTTGGTGTATTGTAGTAAGGACTCTCTCCTGTTTCTCAGGGAGACTGCTGCTCGTTCTCACCCAGTGGAGAGCAGGCTGGCCCTCTAGTTTCTTAGAACGCTATTGATCCCCTTGAGGACTCTACCTTCCTGACCTTAGTTAGACCTGACCCTTCACCACCCCCTTTAGGATCTCATCACTTTAGGGGTGAAGGCTTCAGCACAGGAACCTGGATGTGGAGACACCGTCATTCACCCTAAAGCCCCACAGCTAATGAGAAGAGCACACATGTGAGTCAGGCAGATCTTGATTGCTCAGTGACTTTGGCCACATTATACATCACCTCCAGGTGTCATTTGCCCCAAATAGAAATCGGGGTGCTGTTGTCCAGTTCACAGGGCTGTGGGACCCTTAGACAAAATGACATGCATTAAAGTTGCGTTAGGAACTTGAGAAAAGTGCTTCTCTCTTCCTCATTCTCCTTTACCTCCCAAGTGTTTCAGTTTGCTAGGCATGGCTGGCCTAGCATTGTCTTCTGTGCTTGTCCTTGCAGTGACCTGCAGAATGCGGCTGCTGGGTCCTTTGCCTCTGCGTTTGCTGCGCTGGTTCTCTGCCCCACCGAGCTGGTCAAGTGCCGCCTGCAGACCATGTATGAGATGGAGTCCTCGGGCAAGATAGCCAAGAGCCACAAGTAAGCACTGCACGGCACAGCCCTCAGGCGCCTATTACCTTGGGATATTGAGTATTTTAAAAATTCTTTATTGGACTAAAATTAAGAGGCAAGTAAACAGATTAATGTATTCCAAAATATTGTGTTTCTGAGTACCTTTTCCTCCCAGTAAGAGAATTGCTTTTTACTTGGACTGTGATTGTTGGACTCATCACCCCACTCCAAAGAACACTGCAGGTAGTTACTTATTCATCCTGAAAATGGAAGACACGTATGCCCCTTTTGATTTGTGGGATGGGTGAGGCATGGTCTGTATTGTGTTTGAAGGCACTAAGTGGAGAACTTTGGAACTATGAGCTCTGAGCCTTCACAGGTACCTGTTTGGATTCTGAGACAGATGTTTGATGCCCATTCCCAGGCTTCACATGGGTATGCAGGATGATCACCCCATACCCTAGTGGTAACTTCCTTTACTCCCATTTCTAAACCTTCAAGTGTATTTACAACGGCCTCAGTTTTTGAAAACACCTATCAAAGCTCTTGTAAGCACACCTAGTTGTTGGTGATCCACTCACTTTCATATGTCTTAAACAGGTTGAGTTACTCTAGGAGGGTGTATATGTTATATATAATATGATTTACTTGAAGAGCAGTTTATTTTTACTAACCTCAAAGCTTGCTTGTTTTAGTATCTGCCTGACATCCTCCTGGTGGATATTACTGTGTATAAGTCTGCTGGGAAAAATCAGTATATAAACTGACAATTTTCCAAGTTACCAGTATCCTCCCAGCAAGGATGGTATTTGTACAGGTATTCAAGGATGGTATTTTCTGCATTCTTGAGATCTATTAATCAATTTAAATCTCTCATGTATAACCTAGCAGTTCAAAAGACTTAAAGACTTTTTAAGACTTAATGTACACGCAGATATAGTAAGTGTACAGTTCTATAAGTAGTCAAAAATCGAACAGCTCTTTGTAACCAGTACCTAGATTTAGAAACAGAACATTAACAGAAAATTTATAGAAAATGGCCCTCATATCCCTTGAAAGTAGTTTGAGATTTTTAAAGTAAGTATTTGTTAAGATCCAAAGGACTTGGACAAATGGACAATTTGCACAAAAAGTAAACATTGACTTTTAGGAAGAGCAGTCCCCACATGGGGAGCTTGGGGTTGGCACTTGAACCTGCAGGCAGACTCATTGTGCTGAATTGGGCCATTATACTCATTTATATTCATGTTATAGAGTAAGAGCATGTTGCTCAAAGCACCTGGTCAGTGAGCCATACTATGAAAAAAATTAGTACTAGCTTTAAAAAATCTTGATATGACTTCTAGGAACATATGCATAGCATTTCTTTACTATAGTTCAGAACACAATGCTTCTTAGGAAGTAATTTTATTTTCATTTCTTAATATAGTCCCCACCCACCTAAACCTTTTTATTTTATTTTATTTTTGAGACTAGGTCTCGCTATTTTTGCCCGTGGAACCTCAGGCTCTCGTTGCCTGGGGTACCACAGACTCAAGCAGTCCCCAGCCTCAGCTTCCCAGGTAACTGGGATTACAGGCGCACGCCACCATGCCCAGCTATTTTTTTGGAACTAGGTCTCGCTACGGGCCCCAGGCGGAACTCAAACTGCGATCCCTAGCCCCGGCCGCTTCATAGGCTGAAGCTTACAAGCACAAGCCACCGTGCCCGGCCTCCACCTAAACCTTTTTAAAAGACTCTAGTTCTTCTGTTTATAGACAGAAGCTGTTTCCTCACTAGAGTATAATCACCTAATTGGATTGTGAAAATTGTCTCCTTTCTCCCCTGCCTTTCTGTGCAATAACTGTCTCTCACTGTCTCCACCCAGTACAGTTTGGTCTGTCGTGAGGAGTATCCTTAGCAAAGATGGCCCGCTGGGTTTCTACCATGGACTGTCAAGCACTTTACTTCGAGAAGTTCCTGGCTATTTCTTCTTCTTCGGTGGCTATGAACTGAGCCGATCATTTTTTGCATCAGGGAGACCAAAAGATGAACTAGGTAAATGTGTCCCCACTGACGGCAGTTGGATTTGGGGTGTCCCTTCCCGCTGTTAGAGTTGGGGACTCTGTACACTGTGCACTCCCCTGTGGGGATTCCCTCAGGAAGCTGGCTAATGTGGAAGGTGGTTGGATCTCCTCTGGACAGGGGTTGAAGCAGTGTATCTCAAACTTCTTTGCTAACATTGGTTAATTTGCTCTGGATCTGTTTTAGTAGAGAATATAGAATTTTTTTTCCCTGTGGGAAATAGTCTTTAAGTCATTTTGTAATAAACTCAAAACTTGGTAATTCTTAATAGTCATTTGAGAGCAATGAGGTTTAATTCTAGCTTCTCCTCTTTAGCCACTTGACAAAACCACACCAGTGGCTCACACATCCGTATATTGGGTCTATTTGATGTTAGTCAAGATCACTGTTGTCTTTAATGAGACAACTTTGGTTTTTCATAGTAAAGGAAGAATCAGGATTGTGGACCATTGAAATATGAAAATACTTCAGAATTAGAAAATAGGCAGAAAATGCAGCCTGTTTCAACAGCTTCCGTTCCTAAGGGACTGACTTGCCGCTGAGGGCCTGTAGTGCCATGCCAACCAGCCCTCTGGCAGATGTGGCAGGAGGCCATGAGGTGCCAGGAGGTGCTGTGGCGACAGCCTAAATACTGGCCTCACAGTGTTCCTGGGTTGAAGAGGGGCTGAGCCAGACCCCCTCAAATGGAATCTTACCTAGAACTATGCTATTTCCTCAAGAGACTTTTCCTCCACAGCACCAGCATTTTCATTGCACTTACTGGCAGCCACTGCTGTACTGACCAGGAAATCTCACCTCAGCTGTTTTGAAATAAAATCCTGTTGGCTGCTTTTCTTCTCTAGGTCCTGTCCCTTTGATGTTAAGCGGTGGAGTTGGTGGAATCTGCCTCTGGCTTGCTGTGTACCCAGTGGACTGTATCAAATCCAGAATTCAAGTTCTTTCCATGTCTGGAAAACAGGCTGGATTTGTTGGAACCTTTATAAGCGTTATGAAGAGTGAAGGTGAGTTGTGTAAAGCAGAGGCAGTAGGCATGCACAGGGTGATCATTTCCACGTTGATAGATTTCTGTTTCCAAACCTTTTGGTGTGCTTTTGTTTTTCTCCAGAAGGCTTCAAGTTCTTGTCCCAATATTTGGACCAGGATTTGTTGTTGTAAATGGATGGATATTACAGACTTTATCTAAGGAAGTGTCTATTTTAGAGTTGCACCACCAGTTTTATATGTTAGAAGATGCTCTCTAACAGATTTAAAGGAGGTTTAGGAGATTTTGAAGAATGTAGTTCTAAATGTAAAGACTTTCCCAAATGCAAAGACTTCTGGCGTTAGCAGTGCCCTGAGCAATTTCTGAAGATGATCTTCTATCAATGTTTAGAATTATGTACAAAGATAAAGACTTATGTAATGTTTATATAAAGCTAGTTTTATACTACCAGTGGGTAAAGACCTGTCCTTCTAGCATCTGCTACCATCTTAAACCCAGGTGCAGGCACTTCTCTGTCTTGATTTTAAAAGAAAGAGCATACAACAGTAATGTGCGGAAACTTTAAGTTGTATCCCAAGTAGAACACAAACTTTTATATATCACTCAGAGTAACTCCCCTTTAAATTCAGTAAACACATTATAGTTTTGCAGATAGCTCATACCCCGCTTATCTGATTTGATCATCATAACTATCTTGAGCAATATTTATATAGTTGGTCTTAATCTCATGGATAGGTACTTGGAAACTTCAACTTTAAATGAAATGACTTAATGAAAACAGTTTTACCATAGGTTAATTGATATGCAAATAAGAGGTAAGTTTCTGAGGCATATCCCTGGTTCCAAAAATATCACTAGACTTCTGCATAAAGACTCCAAACACTCTTGGCATTAAGCAGTATTATGTACTTATTCATTCATTGTCCATACCGCTCCCATTCAGACTTGTTTGGGTCCCTGTGACTTAGTGCACAAGGCAGGAATCCATCCGAGACACAACGCCCTTTCGCACTCACTCTTATTTGAGACAGGAGGAACATGCCAGTGAGCCTACTGTGTGCATCTTTACAGGGGGGGATGAACTGAAGTACTCTGAGAACACGTCAAATGGGAAAAACATGCCAACTCCATGTGGTGGCCCAAGCCAGGAATTAGATTTTCCCTTATCAATATGATAATGAAATGATGTTATTCAAGGACCTGCTGTACTAGAAACAGGGTTCCAACTTCCATGCCAGCACTCATTCCACTGGCCTGATCCTTGTGGTCCCAGCTGCTTTCTACCTGCCTGTCAGACCTCAGCTCTGCGCCATCCATGAGCTGACCAGCCGCGGAATCGGTGTCTGTTTCCTCAGGGTCATCCAGCTTGCCAGGAGAGAAGTCACTCGTCCTGACTTCCACTGGTCCATTTAGTTTCATTAGTTCAGAGAAACCTGAAAATAAGTCGTTTAGTGCCTTGTTGCTCTCCAATATATTGTCTGGATTTGTAAATATAAACATACCTGTTAGTCTGCTTGGGGTGTGTCTACAAGCAGCGAGTAGCCTGTCAACACCTTTTTGTCTTCCAGGAGTAACAGCCTTATATTCTGGACTGAAACCTACTATGATTCGAGCATTCCCTGCCAATGGGGCGTTGTTTTTGGCCTATGAATACAGCAGGAAGTTGATGATGAACCAGTTTGAAGCATACTGAAATGTTCTGGAGACTCTAGATCCCAAACAGGCATCTGAGGACTGCAGTTCATTTCAGGATCTCATGGAGTAGAAGATCAATGTTGAATTATTTTTGATTTCATGGGAATTTTTGTTTTCCTTTCTTCCCTAAATCTTAAACTTTACAGAAGGACCTGCATTTACATACATAATTTGAGCCCGTAATTGTACTGAAATAGAAAAGTTGCTGCTCTTGCCCTTGGAGGGTTATATAGGCAGAAGCTAATTATAGTTCTGTCAGAGTTTTCACATAAACCTGGTGTGTACATGCAGCCTGGTTTTGTGTTGAGTGAGTTACATTTGGTTCTGATATTTAATCTCAATTTTCACCAGAAAAACCCCAAGGTGACTGTTTATGGTTTTAAATGATTATTTAACATAGTCTAGCTGTAGGGGTTTCTTAAAATCTGCTAAGTGTGTGCATTATACTAAGTGGTTAAACTTTTTAAAAAGTTTTCCTGTGGTGCTTGAAAACTAAAATATCCAGCTAGATTTTTAAAGAGGCAACTATTCCTATATACCTATGTAGCTTCCATTTTCTTACGTAGCTTCCATTTTCTTACATTTCAGAGTAGTCATACTGCATTTTACAAGATGCTCTGCTATTAAAATAGTGCTGTTTGCTCAATAGTGGATCGTATTCCACCCTCTGACATACAGTTAGTTGGGTGGTCTTGAACTCCAGGCCTTTGGAAGTAGCACAGCCTTCACCCATGCTTCTTCCCTTCCAGCGAGCTTCCCCTCTTCTGGGCTTTAGGTTGAGGGGAGGGACCACAAGGATGAGGCTGTGCTGCTCTACTTTGTAAAGACCTGTGGTAGACAACATCCCTTAGTTTCCGGCCTGGGTAGGAATCCAGAAGATTGTTCTGGACTGCATTATTCTGTCCCCTTTGGACCACTCATTGCCTCCACCAATGGGAAATGCTTCTAGGGAGCAAAGAAAGCCCTGTCCAGCTGATGTTTGACAGTGCTCCTGGGTAAAGGGCTGTCTTCTCAGAACTCGGCAGGAATTGCTTGTGCCCCAGAGCAAGTGACAGCAGAACTGACCATTCTGAAGTTTATCTTGGGACCTTTAACTCCTTGCCTTGCTTTTATAGTATGGGAATCTTTACATATGATATTGGCCATAAGTGAATTTTAGTGATTGTATTTGGGCTGTGACTTTATAAAGCCATGAAACCAAGAAAAATAATTTTACTAAACTGTGCCTACCAGCAACACAAGCCCCAGTTCATCTGATGCTTGTGGAACTTGGAGATGTGCTGCTGTTCTTTGGCCGCCTGGTGTAAGAGGGTGCTTCTTGTCACCACTAAAGCCAGCCTCATCTTTCTGTGCTGCTCCAAAACTACCAGAGGCTCTCAATTAAAAAGCGTTCTTCAGCAGCCTGGCAGGCTGACAGTAAGCAGGCCAACAACGCCTAACTATAGTCTGGGCAATGAGCTTGTCGGTGGGATGTAAACCTTGGATGAAGCCTTCGAGCTTGTCGGTGGGATGTAAACCTTGGATGAAGGCTTCGATTTTCTTAAACTTCTTGTTCTCTGGGAAATGTCAATGGTAACTTGAGCTGTAAGCCAGAAGCAGAAGGCTCAGGAGAATGAGATACTGACCACTTGGGGGCTGATGTGCTGAGTGTTATGACTCCAGAGTAATGACTAATCTTTCACTTGTTTAAGGGAAAACCACTTCACTACCTAACTTTTCTCTCCATACTTAAATGGCCAGTCACTACTGAGTGGTACTTCATCTGATCAGGCTGAAGTAAAGCAAATAGTCAGTGGAACTGGCTTTCAGCAGCAGGTGAACTGCTTCGAGCCCATGGTTCCCCCTCAAGCACCTGTGAACCTGTCAAAGTTAGACCTTTTGGCAGTAAATTGGCTCATGTGTCATTCTTTGAAAATTGAAGTCTCTTCAGTGGAAACTCAGGCAAGTTGTGTGTGGGAGTCAGGAATGGGAAACCTAAGGAGAATTTTTCATTCTATTTGTCTAGTCCCTGGCTCAGTATTTTGATACAATTCGTACCACATCAGATATGTACTCTAGACAGAAATACAGTAACTTGAAATACTGCTTAAAGAAATTCTAGAGCTCTCTATCATTAAATTATTTACCTAATACTTGAGTATGAGTTGTTTTGCGTATGTACATGCATGCTAAAAATGCTTTGAGTTGTGGTTCTATTGCAAAGAGCATTGCTTTTTGTCAGCAAGATTCCTGATATAAAACAATTTCACTTAGGTAACGTTTGTTACTGAAACTATACTCTTATGAAACTTGGTTCCCTAGTATTACTCTCTCCCTTCACCAGGCTGTGGGTGTGATACCATTCTGGCTTTTTAAATAGTTAATGGCAAGAAATTCAAGTCTTGAATAATTTTATTCTAGGTTAGAAAGTTAAGATAACCAGTATTGTCCCGAATGTTTCTTGAGTTGTTCAAAGAATTATTCACATTGAGTCCTAAGAGAGCAACACTCTAGGAGACCTAAACAAATTCTCTTATATGAGTAAAACCCTGAGTTCACTCACAAATGCCAGGCATTTTGATACATTTAGGAAGATGCACCAGGAGAAGGAAACAGCAACTGTTATTTTATTTCAAAAAGCAAGACTCTTAGGGAGTTCCCTTCATTCTTGGCAGTACTGAAAATTACAACCAAATGTTTTTTCTCCCATTCATTCAAACCTACCCCCTGATCTACCCACTATGGGTTACTGCTGCATGAGTTTTAAAAGAGATAATACAACCTGTTTTGCCACCAGACATGGTCTCTGACAAATTACAAGTAATAACTGTAACATGGAAGTTGAAAACCTTTTACTTCAAAGGGAGTGAAATTAAGGAGAGTAGAATGATTTTTGTCAGAAAAGCAAAAATCCTTTCACTGACTTCCTGCTCTGGCAGCTGGGACAGTCTGTGGCCACCAGGGCTACATGGCCACCTCTGCATACTTGACAGCTGTCCCAGTGGCTCAGAGCTGTTATCTGCTTTGCCACTTTTGCACCCACACCCTTTTCCTACTTAGTTTTGCTCTAGTTCCCCTCCAAATGAACTGCCACCCTGGCTAGTTTAAGTATGTTTATAATGGAGCTGCTATGAGTGATTTGCCCCAAACCCTGTATTTTCTCCACAATTTTTTTCTAGCTTGTTTCTTGCAGAGTGCACGTCACTTCAGGAATGAGTATACTGTGTTTTAGCAGTAGTGTCATTTCTTATAGTTGGTGTCTTTTCTTGAAGAATTCAGCTTACCTAGATGGTTGAGATTGCCAATAAAATAAGAATCACTCATATAAGGATCATTTCAATAAAGCTGAAATAGAACTGTTTTCAGTTAAGATGCAGGGACAGTGAAGTTGCTTAGAATAAATTTGCATTTAGTGCTAAAGAGAAAATTCTGATTCCCTCTGGTCACAGGACTAACCTGTGTTTATAGTGAAAATGTGACCTCAGCTTCGGTGAAGCTGGTAGGGTGGCTTAAAAACAAAAATCTAGATTCCTCTAGGCAAGTATTTCCTAGACTTGCATGACTTGTGTGATTTCTGGTGTCACACATTAGAAATCATTGAAAATTCTGCGTCTTTATGTTACCAAACTCTTTACTCCCACCCCCCCCCCATGTCTTTGTATCTCATTAAAGGAAGTTCAGCTCTGTGCTCTGTGGTGGGAGCACAAGGGCAAACCTTATACTGAGGATGGGGGCTGGCTCTGTAAACACTTTTCTTCACTGGCTTTAAAACCTAAGTGTGCATCCAGTCTGATACTTAACCATTTGTAAATCACATAGAGAGGAGTATAGAAATGACCTAATAAATCTGAAACTACAGACGTGAAAGCGGAAATATATACTTTTCCAAAAAGATATAAGTAATAAACTCACAATTTTAGGGGGAATTGATTTTTAAACATCAATTTTGATACATTTTCAGCGTTCGTAACAGTGATAACTAGCAGTTCTCATGTACTGTGTTCAAATTTATCTCAATACAGATGCAAACTCTGATATTCTATGAAAGATAAAAAATTCCCAGTGACATTTTACCTTGTATGTATTTAATAGATTTCTCAAGAGTTGTATGTACACATATAAACATCAGTCTGTCAATAAGGGAAAAGGTTTAGAAGAGTATAAACATGTAGCAGGGGTTGGGAAGAACATGATTCTACCTAGAAGAGGAACTATACTAAATCAGATACTAGTTATCAGTGAACGTTATCAAAATATAGCTCGACTGCAAACTCTGGAGGATAAATTTTCCATACTCTTGGTTTATGGAGGTTATCCAGTTCATTTCTTGAAAGATAAAGCCTAGAACAGGAAAAAAAAAAAAAGAGGACATTTTATTTTAGGGCTAATGGTGGGGTACTTATTATTGAGACCAGTCAGTGCCAGAGCTTTACTATGTCTTGCTAAGCTTTACTATGTCTTGCTAAGAGCCAACTCTCACCACCTCTTCTGGGCTTCCGTAACAGACAACAGTAACAGCATGTCATCAATTCTCCCAGCATTTCCTTTATGGAGTGAATGACAGCTGGTTTTAATACAAAGGTGACAAATCAGAGACTAGCTGTATATTAAAACAGTAAGGAAAAAAGTTTTAAATGATGTTTATCATTTTCAGTTAATTAACATCTTGTGATGGATCTTTCCTAGGTAGTCTGGAAATATGGATGTCAAATCTTTAGAAATAAAAGAGGCGGGCACGGTGGCGTGTGCCTGTAAATGACAGCTTATGGAGTCGCAGTGGGGTCTGAGGATGGCAGTTTGAGTCCCACCTGGGGCAACACAGCGAGACCTAGTCCCAAAAAATAGCTGGGTGTGGTAGCACACACCTGTAATCCCAACTGCCCGGGAAGCTGAGGCTGGGGATTGCTTGAGTCCGTGGTACCATGGGCAAAAATAGTGAGATCTAGTCTCAAAAAAGAAAAAGGAAAAGAGTGAGGAGAAAAATGATTTGCCCATTGCCTTTCCAATGTTAGCATGGTGTTTAAAGAAAAAGACTCTCCTTCAGCAATAACTGCTTTTGATATGTGACACTGAACAAAGTTCTACCCAGATGTCTATTTCAGAAATTTGTCTTATGAGCAAAGTTTATTGGTTATATGTATCCAGAAGAAATTTGATAGAAAATTTCAATGAAATCCAAAGTTTATTCTATCAAAACCCACTTGAATCCATAGGTGTGCAGGCCAGATGTTCAACTTAATGTTGCCTTGCTGAATTTGAAAAGTGATTAGATGAAGTTCAAATATTAAAAAAAAGACTAAAATATAAATAAGAAACATTTCATGCCACATACAATCACGTCCACTCTTAAAATCACGAGTTTCAGAATATTTCCCTTTTCTAGCATATTTTATGGTGTGATATCAACAATCACATTTTCAACACTATAAAATTATTTGAGGATTATTCCAAAGATCTTTTTACCATATTTGAAAACTAATTTCTGAATCTAGAAGTTCTTCACTTCAAGGGCTATCAATAATATATAGTTACCTTCATTGATACTTTTACCCTAGTCATGAATATATCTCAGTTTTTAAACTAGCTGAGTCTTCCTAAATATTGCTTTGCCTTGGTACAGGATTTGGTGTCTGTCAGTTGCTCATCAGTAAATCAGTACAGATACTAAGATTCACACTGAGTTCCTATGAGAGCGGTTTATTACCACACACAATATCTGATTAAATTAATTTTAACTTAAAATGCAGTACAGTGGCATGGATGTTGAAAATGATATAATAGTGGGTCTCAAAGATAGCCATATTTCCTAAATAATCAGATAAGTTGACTAGGGGAATGTTGACTCAAGAATTTATCAGTTTCCATAAATTGAGCTTATACAGTAAGAAAAAGATTTGGTGTTATATCTAATACAATAGATTAAGCTGTTTCTGCTGCATGATATGATAGCCATACCTGTTATTTTCTATAAAAGATGTATGAAACCAAAAGAAAAATGGGCAGTTGTCATAGTATTTAGGAAGATTCTGAAACGACATGGTTTAAAAAATGATTATTTTTTTTCATAGTAAAACTGACACCAAGAACTAATCATTACAAAGGAATTAAAATTATTCAATTATAGCCATTAAATATGCATCAAGTCATAACATTTCATTGAAGACACAAATAAGGAAGACTTAAAAGATTGCTGTGACTTTCTCTTGCTATTTCTATGAAAATTTTCAAGGAAATGTTTTCTAATGATAAATATTTATAATTTTAGATACTGTCCTTTAATTTGGATTAGATAGTGCTGAACAAAATCTGCCAAGAACCTATACATAAGTAGGCCAAAATGTATCATATATTTCTATAAGAACAGCTACATTGGATAATTAATGATCATTATTGATGAAATACATAAAAATACATAAAAAATTTGAAAGTACTTTCATCTCATGACCCTTGAAAGTTCATTGACCAAATATTACCATTGATTCCTGGGCGCCAGCGCCCCTTACGCCAGTGCCTCTGCTTAGAGATCACGGACTGAGAGAGAATTTAATGTAATTTAATTTATTTAACGGTCAACCATCTAATATGGGAACTATCTAATATGGGTCATTTCAACACATTTACCATTTTAATACTTAGTAGATTCTTCCACAAGCGGAAGCAAGGAGGGGATAAAGGAGGATATGAATTTTAATTTAGTGCCATAGGATCCAGTAATCCTACTCTTGGCATCTAATCAAATAATAATTTGTAATTCAAAGGCAAATAGGCACTCCTCTGTTTATTGCAGCACTATCCACGACAGTTAAGTTATGGAAACAGCCTAAGTGCCAAGTGACAAATGAGTGAATTAAGATTATATGTATATGTACACATGCAATGAAATAATCTATAAAAAACATGAACTCTTGCCATTTGTGACAACATGGATAGAACTGGGGGGATTATGCTCAGTGAAATAAGTCAGAGGGGAAGGACAAATGCTGGATGATTTCTGTCTTATGTGGAATATAAAGAAACAAAACAAAGGACCAGACAAAATTAAACAAAGCAAACCCTAGAAATCCAACTATAGAATTAAGGCTACCAGATGGGGAGGGGAGGGTGGAAAGCAAAGGAAAGAGGGGCACAATCAACTATGGGTGGAAAACTGTAGGTGCCTTGGTGGTGGGTGTTTTGTGGTAACACACAACTGAGGAGGTGTAAAACTGTACCTGTAAATCATATACAGAAACCAATGGTACCTCAAACAAATAGACATTTCTTTCTTTTTTTTTAAACAAGCATTTCTACAAAAAAATTTATATTTGGTCAACAAAGTTAGCACTTCTGGATGATAACAGAAAAATTGAAACTTGTGACTGAGAAATTCATTATGCACAGAACAATATTCAGTCAGACATTTTTTGATGGTCAATATAAATTATACACTCACAATATTCAGAGTAAAGACAATAGCAGGTATTCTTATTTTTCACAATATTGATATTATATTATTTCATAATATTTATAAAAATATTATTTTAATGTATCACATATCAGTCCCGAGGAAAATGAAATCTTTAAAGTCTTTCGTAAATTATGGGGAATAATGTGTTTGAAGATATAAAGCAAAAATGTGATCACTGCTATGTAGCAAAGCACACCTTTGCTAGCTTCTTGGCATTTATATGTTTTCTTATTGGAGATACATGCAGATTGTACAAAATATAGAAAAAACAAATGAGCAAAAAGCTTTTAATTACAAATGTTCTTTTAAAAAACTTGTTGCATTACTTGTTTTCCTTCCCCTCCATGTTTAGGGGTTGACTGCTCCCATCATCTGTCCTGTTGGGAATTGTAGCAAGGAAAATTCCAAACCAGAATTATTAAAAAGACCAGATAGGAATAATGGCATATATTATGTCTTGATTACTCACGGAACTGTGAAACTGCACTTTCACATCATCATACAGAGGTGGACAGCTGAGTAGTTTAATTATTACTCTGTCTTTTTTACTATCATGAAATATCTGTGAATGAACACATGGAATTCAGAACTGTAAACTTAGTTGACAATGAAATAATAAGTATAGCAATGAAATTTTAAAAAATGAAATTCATGTTTACTTAGTGAGCCTTTCCATATTTTTCAACCATTTTTGTTCTCATAGCCCAATCACTGCATGTATAAATTAATATTATTCATTATTTCTTTTTATCATTATAATAAGCATTAATTCTTTTTCTTATTTTTAAATTTTTAAATTTATTTTATTTCATTAATTTATTTTTTTATTGCACATACATATATTATATCATTGTTTATCCTGATATTCTCCCATCACCTTATCACCCATTCACATTCTTTATCTCTTTTTTCTATAAAGTTGCAACAAATTTTAAAAGATCAACACATATGAGGTCAGGTGCTGTTGAAAAACAAAGTACCTTTTTCTATTAGAGTTTAATTAAGCATTACTGTTGAATGTGTTACCTGATTTTCATACATTGGGAATACACTAATAAGTTCAATTTTATAACTTAGATTCACATTCAAGATACAATGCAAAGCTGATCATATTTTTAATTAAATATGTGTGCTTGCTAATGGGATTGCCTTTTCTGAGGTAGACTGCTGGATGGAGTGACCAAAGACATTGAATTTCTAGAATAAATGTCTTTGAAGCACTCCTATTTCTTTGTTCTTGACCTGCCCTTGTATAGTCACAGCACCCGACATGAGAAAAGTTTATGGTAGACCCTGTAAAAACATGAAAGCAGGGGAAGACTCATTCACTTGTTGCTATACACATAAGGAACAATAGTAGAATGGGGTATAATTCTGTGTTGAGCTATATGATAAATACTGAGCTGTTGGTCACGTAGACTTGCAAATGAGAATGATTCACAGAAGAGGAAGCTGAGGTAGGCATTGAAGGAACTGTATATATGAAAAGAAGCACCAAAAACAATCTAGTTTAGACACAGCCAGCAATGAGGGATGAAGGAGGAAAGACCAGCAAAACCAAACAGAAATCAGATGTTCCAAAGGTTAGGGAACCTATCTACTGGAATGGTATCTGCAGGTCTAGTTGCTGATGGTTATAAGCTGGGGTATGGTAGTACTATGTCTTGAGAGTTCAAGGCCAGGGATATAGGGATGAAGTTACTGAAGAAAAAGGTGGTGTACCGCCTATGTGACAAACATCATATATTACACTTCTTTATGATTTCTAGCTCACAAAGCAACATCATATTCATTACTGAATTTAATCCTTATAGCACTTGAATGCAATCTTCACTTTATAGATAAGACTATAGACTCAAAGATACTAACAGGTTTTGTCCATGAGCACACAGTATGTCTTTTCTTCTACATACAGCTTTTCACAAGGAGAGTAGCAAATAAGGATACATACTATAGGGCTTTATAAACTTATTGTACAAGGAAAAAGAAAACGAAGGAAATTGTTGTAGAAATCTAGATATAAATAAATGAAGTCCTGGACTATGGCAACAGGAACAAAATGGAAAAGAGAGAGTGGAAAGAGATTTCAAATGCATAATCAACGGAACTTGGTATCTAAGTGTATTCAGAGGCTCAAAGCAAAGAGAGAGACTCAAAGATGATACCAAATCTTAAGGTCTGACCCATATCAAAATGACCAGAAACAATGAGGGTTGGTGAGAATGTGGAGAAAAAGAAACACTCATACACTGTTGGTGGGAACGTAGATAGGCCTAGTCCTTATGGAAAATAACATTGAGGTGTCTCAAAATATTAAAACTAGATCTACATACAACCTAACAATTCCACTCTTAGGCATCTACCCAAAGAATACAAAAACATTAACTTGAAGGGATAGATGCACACCTATGTTCACTGCAGCTCTATTTACAATAGTTAAGCTATGGAAAACATCTAATGTCCAAAGACAGATGAGTGGATTAAGATATGGTATATGCACACGATGAACTCCTTGACTATGAAAAGGATGCACTCTTACCATTTACAAAAACAAGAATAGAACTGAAGGGATTATGCTACGTGAGATAAATCAGAAGGAAAAAAATACATCTTCACTCATATATGAATAAAAAGAAAACAAAGGAACCAGTGAAACTAAACCCAAACAATCTAGCAATCTATTAACAGAATCAAGGCTACAGAGGGTTTCCCTTCTGTATGATGAGAAAGTATCATGATGAGTATGATGAGCAAGGAACAAAGGGAAGAGGGACATGGATGATGGTAGAGGCATATAGGTGCGCTGGATGGGTATGGTGTGGAAACATACATTGAAGAGGTGTGAATCTGTACCTCTGAATCATATACAATATTGCAAACCGATATTACTGCAATAAAGAATATGATAAAAAATTTTAAGGCCAGAGTGAGAGAATGCTGGCACAATTTGTAGATGCAGAAAGAAAACTCGTGAAAAACTTGAATAGACAAATGTGGTGTGTTGTATGAAAGGAGAGATAGCTAGTATTCCCCTTACAAAAGTGTTTGAATTATTGGGGCAAAGTCTGTATTGTAGTTCCTGTATCTACCACACAGCAGGTGCTCATAAATGTGTGCAGAGTGAATGAAGGGGAAAAACACTTTCAAGTAGGGGAATGAATGAGTGCAAGCAAGAATAAAGTTGTGTGGAGATAAGAACAGAAAACCAAGCTTCAGGCCTGAGTGAGTGCCCCCACTTGGGACTAGGGGAGGGTAAAGGAGGTGAAAATAAAAGAAGGTAAAGAAATAGGGTTGGAGAGATAATAGGGGAACTAGAGACAAAAGTCTGAGAATTTCAAAAGTTTATATGAGTTACAGACTCATAATGGGTATTCTTATCATTTTGAAAAAGGTCTATCATCTTAGGCATGTCTTCAGCTTTTAAGAAAACATTATACAATTCAATAAAAACAAGTAAACTAATAAATCCAAATTTAAAAAATGGATAGAACTGAAGACATTTTTTTCCAAAGAAAGCCAACAGCTACATGAAAAGATACTCAGCATCACTAATAATTTTGGAGATTTAAACCAAACCACAATGAGAAATCACCTAATGTCTATTAGAACAGTGGTTATCAAAATGATGAGAAGTGTGGCAAGCATTGGAGAAAGGGAACCCTTGTGGACTAGTGGTGGAAGGAAATAATTGGAAGGTTCCTCAAAAAAGTTAAAAATAGAACGACTATTTTTGGGTATAAATCCAAAGAAAACAGAAACACTTACCTTGAAGTTGATGTATACACCATCTTTCCATAGTGCAGTTCCAGAGGACATCTAAGTATCTCTTGGGTCATTGCTAAGTCTAGAGATTTCTGGGCCCCACCTCAGATTTCCCAAATACTTGTAGGGTAAAACCTAGAAATCTGCAGCATTGCAAATTGCTAGGTGATTTTCATATACACCAAAATTTCAGAGCCAGTACTATGTAATAAAATGATCAAGAATGGCCTATGACTAGAAATGACCAATTAATGGATTTAAAAATCCAAGTATGGGACCATTCTTGGCATTTGTAGAAAAGTGAAAGTCAAAGCAACATTCTGAATTGCAAATGTATTCTGGAAAATCCCATGAAGAAACCATTTTGACTAATGAGTTTTACTTAGCTTTAACTTGCAGCTGAACACAAAGACACCGTGAAGGATGATAATCAGAAAGCAAACAAGGCCTGGCATTATGGTAAGTGATGGCTTAGGGGGTCAAATACCAGAACTTTCGGTTCACATGTTTTCTCTTACCCTACAGTTTTTGAATGTGGAGCAGAAAAAGACAATCTTTTGCTGCATTATTATTTGTACTTTTAGGTCACTTCCATTGCCTTTTCCAACACCTGAGTGAAATGAAAAGGTCAGGCTGGTTAGAGAAAGTTCAAAATGTCTCGCCAATTAACATTATAGATAAAAAAGCTCCAGCTGCCAATGTATCAGTAAGGAATCATGGAATTATATAGACTTTGCATTGGTTTTTATCTTTAAAAGATAAGGCTTCAAACCCAATTCTGTCTTCAAAATAGAATTTGTAAGGGTGAAGAAAAAAGACAAAGTTGAGTTTGTAAGATTCAGAATCTCACTTCACCTTTACAGAGGAAAACTTAGAGAATGTGACTTGCAACATTTCTTGCTCATATGTTATCTTCTTTAAACTTCTAAAGAAATAGTCTAACTCCCTCTTACCCTAGTTTAAGTCTAATTCCTAGGAAAATATTGGATTTGAATATACTCAAACATTCCTGTGGTGTTCAGTGCATATTTAGAGATGGATGGTTCATGCTCCCCGTTATAGTAGAATGACCCACTTCCTTAAATGGGTTTCCTCAATTTTTATTGCTGTCCCAGATCTGTACATTGCACTTAAGTATGTACAGAACTGAAAATACAGAACTAAACCAAATATACTAAAAATGCCATATATCAATCATTCGTGATTATTCATCTTATACAATTTTGCTTCATTTTCACTGATACTATGTTACTAATCATGATTTCTTTGCCTTAGTTGCTAGTTTCATTCTAGTTGTAAAACTCTCTACTGATATCTACCAGAAATCAGTGCGATATAGAACTAAACTAAGTCAAATACTTACCATATGACAAACTTAAATGACTCTGTACGCATTTAAAAATATTTAAATAATTCCGATATATTAGCATGATTTAAAAATAAAAGAAAATGAAGACATGAAATGAAAAGAATCTTTCACTGACCTTCCGGCCTACTGAATTTTCCAGTCCCAAATCAGTAAACACTATTATTGGTTTCTTGTTTTTTATGCATATATAGTCAAATATGAATATATATTCTACCAGAAGATTTTATATATGTAAATACACACAAATTATCCCTCCCCTTAGTTTTGACAGAAATTGTTGAATGTCATAGCATTGTCCTGTACCTTGCATTGCTTAAAATACAAGTCAAGTTTTCATTTAATACAACAATTAGATTGTAGTAAGGATTTTACATGGTTGCAGCAAGAATTTTAAGTTAACATGTAGTTAATTTTAAGTTAACATGTAAGTTGACTCTACACACCTGCCCCCTCACTACACTGAATGGCTGCTAAGTTCTCAGGTTTAAGTCTGGAGGTCTTGGTGAGGAATCTTAAATTGGATCTTTAAAATTTCCTATGTTATGTCATTGAGACTAGAACACCAAATCTATGAAACTCTCCACCAGTTTTCACCTGCAGTACTTATAAATCTGAATTAGTTCCTCTGTTATTTAGATATGTAGCTTAAAGTTTTAACTAAATTTCTTTTAACTAAAGTTTTAACTAAACTTTTAGCTAAACTCTACTCTTTAGAGTAGAGTCACATTTTTAGAATCAGACTCAGGTGGCATATGAACTCCTAGATTAATTAAAGACTTTTTTAGTTTCAAATTTTGAGAAATCCCTATTCCCATTGTTCATATTAGAAGAATACATTTAAAAAAATCTTTAAACTAAATGCTTGTTTGCAGTAAGTTCATACTCACAGCAGTTTGTATAGGTACTATTATTTCCATCTTTAACAAAGGAAATTGAGGCAGGATATATACTCAGACACAATACAAGTTAGCTTTATAGTTAAGTTTAAATTTCTTAGTAGAAAAACTGCTCCAACGGTCAACTGTGTTGCCTCTCACACTGTAGTAAAGAGTAGTCTAGCTCTTTATCAGGGCCATGCAGACTGTGGAAAGGAAAGCACCTCTGCCCACTACATTCTGCTACCAGTTGGACAATCCTGATTCTCCACCGAGTAGGTCTGACACTGAGATCTGAGGTAAACTACGAGGTTCTACTACAGTCCTGTGACTCAAAATTTGCATCCATCCATGAGACAGTTATGAAAGGTTTTGTAGAGGACTTTGCAGTCTACAAAACCTTTTATACAGTTACCTAGTTATTTACACAGGCAGCCTCCTGCTAGAGCAGGCTGTGGTTCAAAGGTCTGCCTGAGCAATGCCTGTTTGGAAACCCAGACCAAAGTTTCCCACAGAAACAATGCTACTGATTGAAGTCTGGTTTTAGAAGCCAGAAACCTAGGTAATCTGTTTGTAGTAATCCATTAAAATTCTTCACCACCAACAAGCGGTGGGGGGATGGGGGGGTGGGAGGGTTTTTGTAAACCATTTGGGAGAAAATTTTATATTTTAACTAAAACTGTAATTATTTTTTGACTGTGCAATATGCATATATATTCTTTTACTTTTGAGTAACTGAACAAAATGTTACATATATGCCTAGATTTTATGTGTGTGACTCTGTGTGACTCCTCAGAAAGCTGAGAACACTAGACTGACAGGGGTCCTATAATCAGCACTCCTTGTGGTATAATCTACCTATTGCTTTAGGTAGTAAGGAGCATTATCCCCCTACTGTACCTTAGGCAGTGAAAGCGAATCTCCTGCCCTTCCAAGCTGAGATGTACCTACTTTTCCACCTGCCCCTGAGAGTGAGCTACAGAGGGAAGTGAGCAGTGAGAGAGAAATAGCCTCAAAGGACTTTAGGCTAGTTCTCTCCCTTTTCTTTCTTAAGTCCCATACATGAAGTGACCAATTTTCCTGCCTCCCTGGATAATGGAGGGGCTCAATCTCTCTCCTTACATTCTTAACACTCAGTCAGATCTTTTGATAACTATAAGTATTTTTGCTTCTGGTAATAATAATTAGTAGCAGCTGTCTATTTCTAGGTCCCTGTATGGGGGGCTGAAATACAGCCCCAAAGATTCAAGTTTTCTTACCCCCCAACTCTTCCATGTTCTTATAGATTCACAGAGGTAAGACCTAAGTGTTATCTTTCTGGAGATTTTTTTTGATCAATAGGAATGCTGGGTAGTGCCCAGCTTCTGGGCACTGTGGTCAGCTCTTTACCTATATGCATTCCTCTGCTTATCACCCAAGGACTCTGCAAAGGCGGGTGAGGCCCAATGCAGCTCCTTGGTCACTATTTGTTTAAAAAAAAAGGGAGAGAGAAACAATAAAATTCACTTGCTGTTCTAGTATTGAACACACCTTGATGGTTTCTTCAATGAACAGGCTATAGATGGAGGGGTAAGAGGGAAGGGAGAGACTCAGGGAAATGAGGGAAGAAGAATCTCTAAAAGGAGCAGGTGAGAAAATGATAAAGTGATGCTTCTGCTAAGATGATCCCTGAGCTAGAGAAACAGTCTCCATCAGAAGTTTTACTTTGAGAAGTTCATTTTGGGATAGACCAGAGTAGTAATAAGGACAGGAGAAAAGGGAGAGGATGGAACTCCCAAATTAGTGGTGGGAAAAGAAAGATGAGGACATTTAGGAGTTGGTAATATGGCCACCAGCACCACTGGACTAATGGACAACTCCAGGGAGAGGGGCTAATTTGTGAGGATACACGAAAAGATAGCTATCAACTGGAATTGTCGGTATATAGAGCTATGAGCAAATCCCCTGAATAGCACATTCATTGGCTGTCCCACCCAATTTTCCAATTATACACAGAGCACTTACCATGAACTGAATAAAGACAGATTTTTTTAATTCTGAGTACTTTTCTTGGAGGGAGAATCATCCTGTAGATATTTTTCACATCTGCAAAATATCCAACATATCTATTCTGCAAAACAATGGAAGACTCAATTTAAATGAAGAAAATCTATTGTTAACATTTCTAATTTTTTTTTAAACACAGAAATTGTTAAGAAAAGTAACTAAGGAAACATTGGGAGCCATTATATAACTAGGCATGTTTATGTATGTTGCATCATGACTGAACATCTATCTTAGAAAATATCTAATGAACTGAATGGTGTGAGGAAGTAACAGAAAAGGAGCTAGGTGTTGTCGAGAGGCTGCAGTGTATGAAAGGGCAACTAGTTAGAATGCACAAAACAGCTACGATAACATGACAGCAAGATGCAGCTAACTGCAACTCTTAAAAAGGTGGATCTGAGAGGAGAGGCTTAGTTGGGACTGAGTTTGTAGTTTGGTGATGAGGAACCTCCCAGACCTTAGAGAACAGCAAGTGTGAAAACTCAAGAGGAAGACCTCATAGACCAGCAGCAGATGGCATGTACTTTTCTTGTTCTCATCAACTAGCACATCTTCACTTTCTAGTTTCCCAATTTTATTTTGGGATTCTCTTAGCCTAGATCATCTCCTATGGCAAGCTGCTCACAAGGGCTCTCCTTCAATCATTCTTCCAAGAAGTGAAAGGAAACAACTAACTGCTAACAACTCAACTGGAATTAAAGTTCTCAGACGGTTCTTTACCCAATAGAAAGGGCAAGTAAAATGAACTGCCATACTTTCCATGGGAAAGATTGGGAGAAAGACTTATTCAGGTTCTATACTTAAGGGTGGATTAAATGTCTATAGAATGTCCCTAGCCCAGGGTTAGAATGTGTTACCGTAAAATTACCACCACAAACAGAGGGAACTGCCTTGGAGGTTTGTCAACAGAGCTTTCAAACCGGTGGTTGAGTGCTTATATTCCTATCTCAGAGACCCTGAGGACATTCAGTTGCAGTCCTTGGTGAGTTGGGACTGGACTAAAGTAGAAAAACTACAAAGCCACAGAAGAAACAGGGAAGAGAAATTGTACAAAGAGAGCCCTTGAAGGGATTTTGTGCAACATCCCCTTGGTTCCTGCACCCAGATTCTCTACCTTCCAGTAAGTACAGTAAACCACCATGACCTGCAAGCTTTTGCTTCTACTCTCCCTTCTCTACACCTAAAACAATAGGGGCTTGAGTTAATACAACCAAGCACTCATTACAATCAAAGGAGATACTTATGTGAGGCATTTCTGGACTAGGGGTGGAAAGATGGAGAAGGCTGGAGCCTTGTCTGCAAAAAGGATAGAGAAGTTACTATTTCAAAGAGCTAGAGAATAACATAGTTACTTGATAGTTCCAAATAGAAATACAAAGGATTTTAGGAACTGAAAATGCAAGCGATTGTATCAGACTAGGAAGACAAAAGGATTCCAGGAAAAGGGACCCAAAAGGGACCCAAGACAAAAGGATTCCAGAAAAAGGGACTTGAGCAAAGGCACATGCATATGAAGTGTTGACAGATTGGGAAATAGCACATGGCCCAAGTATGCTAGAGGGAAGGTCCTCTGAATGCACATAGTGAAAGAACTGGTTGAAAACAATCAAACGGTATAAGATACCAAGTGCCTGATTAATGTATTCATATTTGTTGTCATTGGGGACCTCTTAAGGACTGTGAGCATAGAAATGGCATGACTAGAACAAAATTTCATTAAGTTCAAGTTTGTGTATTTCTTCTAGCTTATTGCCTTTGCATCATTTCATTTCATTTCATATTGAATGTGGTGGAAAACTATTGGTGAATAAGGCTGACTTCTTTTGGCCCAAACTAAATGTCACTGTAACTGTCAGTAGTCATAGTGTTCTGCTAACAAAGTCAAAGATATCTATTCTATTCCTATCACTTCACTCAAAGAAAATTTCTAATTTACAGTCAGAGCACATCCACTTACGAATTATCACCTCAGTTTGAGGGAAAATATAGAAGATGTGCACTGGACAAGAAGTAATGGACTTCAGAGTATGTTGGAGTTGGATTTGAGTCCTTGGTTCAAAAACTTACTTTCCCTGAACCTCCATTTCCTAATCAGTAAGTGAGGATCATAATGGATAATGAATGTTGAACCCTAACATTCATCATCAAAGTCTAGAATGCTGTAAACACTATAAATAACCAGCTTTTTGTAATAAACAAATTATTACAAGGAATAAAAGATAGAGGTAAGGAATCTATAAACTAAAAGAGCCTTAATGAAATGTGTGAACCTTGTTCAAATCTTTGTTTGCATTGAAACCATATTCTAAAAGGATTTTAAGATCATGATGGAAATATATTTATTTTTATTGAATATTGATTTCCACCCTCAGATATAGCCCCCTTAGTTCTCCCACCACCATAGCACCCATGACCCATCACCATAGTTCCTTGTGCTCGTTCCTCCCTGTTTTGACCCTCTCCACCCCCTTCCTTACTGGACACCTCAATCAGATCTATAGTTAATTTGCAAGTTTTGTCTTTTTTGTCACCCTTCGTTAGGTTTCTCTATATTCCACCTATAAGTGAAACCATCTGCTATTTCTCTTTTTCCTTCTGATTTATTTTGCTTAGCATAATTCCTTTCCAGCTTTGGTAATTATGGAAATTTAAACAAAGTCAAGGACTATATTAAGGTATTATAAAAACATAATATTTTTAGATGTGATAGATTGTTTTAAGGTATTTTTAAATACCTGATTAAATACCTGAAATCTTTATGTTAAATGTCAAATTAAAATCCTTTTTTGGAAAAAAGATTCCTGTCTGGCATTTTCATCAAAAGAATTCTGGTTTAGGGATGGGGAAGGGATGAAACATGATGAAATGACAGTTGAAGTATGTGATGATGACTATAAGAGGATTTACTGTATGACTTTCTTGACTTTTCATGCTTGAAACTTTCCATATTAAAATGTACTTAAAAGGAAAAATTTAAGGTAATGACATATATATATATATATATATATATATATATATATATATTACAGGTCATATACATTTTAACTGAGCTAATATATGTAAAAGTGCAAAAGGGTCTTCAAACAGGCTTTTGAAAAAGGTGAATTTCCCCCTCCCCCTTTCTTTTTCAAAATACACCTTCTCTTCTCGACTCCCTTTATCCTTCTGCCTCTTTCACCCCACTTGTGATGTTCTATAAGGGTTGAATTGCCCTGGTAGAAGTTTGTGAGATTCCATGCTCTTTGCAGGGAAATGAAAATAAAACACTGACGACTTTAGCTAACTTCCAGGGGGTTAGACCTTAGGAAAAGGATAGTCCTACTTCAAGGAAAGAATCAGTTCCTATATTGTGTGAGGATAACCAATTTATTTTTGTTTTGTTTTTTTGTTTGTTTGTTTTGAGACTAGGTCTCGCTATTTTTGCCCATGGAACCACAGGCTCACGTTGCCTGGGGTACTACAGACTCAAGCAATCCCCAGCCTCAGCTTTCCTAGGTAGCTGGGATTACAGGCATGTGCCACCACACCCAGCTATTTTTTTGGGACTAGGTCTCACTACCTGCTCCAGGTGGGACTCAAACCGCGATCCCTGGCCCTCGCCGTGGCTTCCTAGGCTGCCACCTACAGGCATGTGCCACCATGCCCAGCCACGATAACCAATTTAAAATGGGAAGCAGGATACTCTGGGGAGGACTCAGCTGTCTGGGGTGTGGCTTTCAGCTCAGAGAGGATCAGTGCCATTCACAGGGCACCCCAGTGCTGCTATCTGATCATCAAAGGAGAAGAATCCAAAGAGAAACCAAATGACAAGCACCAAACTTAACCCAGTTCCCCAAAGAACCCCCTTTTTAAAAGTAAATTTACCTGAGAAGGTGTTTCTACTCCCTGAAATTTAGCACTGCTGGATTTATCTGTTCGTCGTTCTCCAAAATAAAAAAGGCTTTCCTACAGAAAAGGGGACAAGCCAATGATGGTTCATCTGCACTTTCCTTCCCTGTAGAAGGCATTCTTAAATTCCCAAGAGCACATTATTGCTTCCATCAGTGGCCTCTGGGCAGAGGCTAATCAAAAAAAACAAAATTAACAAAGCCACATCAAAGATTCATAAAGACATGGAAATTTAGAGCTGGAAAGACCTTAAAGATCATTTGGTCCTTCTTCTTTCCATTTTACAAGTGGAGAAGACTGAGACCAAAAGAAAACCAAATGACCTGTCAGGGACACATAGGTAGCCAGTTAGAGGCAGTGCCGTGGGGAGAATTGGTCTCTGGCTCAGACTCAGGTTCTGGATCAGTGACTTTTAAAGTTTTTATTTTTAAAGCTACAATTCACACTAATAAACCTAGGACACACACACACACACACACACACACACACACACACACACACACCCTCAACAAACTGAAAAGTCTCACAAACTATGCTTACCTTTTGATATTTTCTAATCTATTCCTTTTTTTTTTAAGATGCTAGGCACAACCCAGTGGATTTTAAAATTGAGGATTATTTCCATAATTCCCTACAACATCCATGTTCACAACCTTTGTGTCTCAAATTAGAAGAAAAAGAGGGAGACAGTGTAGTCACAGCGCTAGCTCATGCACAGGGCCCAACTTCTATCTGGCCTGCAGCCAGCGGAACAGCCAAGTTGCTGGGAGTGTTCCTGTAATGGCAACTTCTTAGCAATATCAGGGTAGAAAAAGATTGAGAACCCTGCTTTAAAAACAAACTGTTCTGTCTTCTCAGAAATTTCCAGAGCTCATTGTCCTCACATATATTGATTTGTGCAGACAACAGCATTCAGGAGATTTTTTTTTTCTGAGTTAGAAAACTGGAACTTTTATCTAGCACTAAGGACTTCAAGGTCCTCTAGAGAATGCACTTAAAGTAATCTTGATATTATTCTTGTGAGGAAGAGGATGGTTCCAAAATTGGCAGGAGGACTAACGGGGCAGGGATTCCTGAGGCTGATAACAGGGATTGATTGCTGAGATTTTTTGTTCTTGCATCACTCAATCACTCAACCTTACTCACCTCACTTTAATCCTGCTCCTGATTCTGTCTTTATTTAAAATGTTGATTGACATTGTATGTCCATAATGGATTTGCTTCATTAATTTTGATTTTAAAATATTGTATTAGAATATTATTTCTCTTTGTTACTGAGATATTTGGCATTTCCTACCATGATGTGTCACTCCCACTAACCTCACCCAACCCTGGATGAAAATAAGAAGTACCTAAGTCAGCTGCTAACTGGTGCAAGTTAAACAAGGCTTCCTACTAACAATTTTTTTTTTTTTCAATTTTAGGGCTGTGATTTTCAATTCGGAATTTTCAGTTCAGGCCTGTGATTCAGAGAATCATTTTAATATCTTGCCACCGAGGTTTCAGAACTAATCAATATTAGACTGAGTTTATAGTAAAAGCTTTTTCATACCTCCGCAGTGACAAATATTCCGAGGGTCATAAGGCAGACACAAACCATAGTTCCGGTCCTTCCTAAGATAGAAAAGAAGTCCATTGTTTGGCAGTACTTGGTGTAACAGTAATATTAGAAATAGAGTTCATTCTGAATTGCATTTCTCTCATTCTGAAAGTTCTCGTTCAAAATAACTTAATTCAAAAATTCACTACTCTAAGGTGCTATCTGGAATTGTGTATTAAATATGCATGAATACACACGGGCATGTCTACAGATCTTGAATCTGTGATACTGCAGATGGCAGTAACTCTGGGCAATAAGCTCCGCTCTAGGACTCAAAAGCTGAAGAACTACTTACCAATTAAGAACTAATCACACATCCTGTTTTTCTAGCTAACATAAACAAAAGTACCTGCAGGAGACAATATGGAATCAAACACCATTTAGCATTCACGATACCCATTACTCCTGCCATTTTAGCTAAGTATGTTAGAGAACATACATAGAAGTAAAGAGATAGTATAATGTTGCCTAGGTTCTATCCTTATCAGTACTTTGCTGTATTTGTTTCTCCTTTCCCCTTGCTACCTCTTTCTCTGTCTAGTCTCTTGTTTTGTTTGCAGTGTTTTAAAGCAAATCCTCGACTGCATGTCATTTTATCCTTTAAACCTCTTACGTTTTATTTAATTGATCTTTCTGTCCTGTAATGCAAAGTTCGAGTTTTAAAAAGTTTCCTTAGTGCTTACAATGATCTGTAGCGTTTGTCATAACCAGTATATGTTGAATTTATTTTATATAGTTCCAAACTTACTCATTTTAACTTGCAATGCTCTTTTCTATTCTATCCTTTTTTTAAAAAAAGAAACATTAAATTTATTTTGCGACTTACAGTTTAAAAAGTCTGATTATAAACCAAGTACTTTCAAAGGGAACTTTGTATCACTTGAGCCATGATAGCTAAAAGTTTCTTGCTAAAAGAGGCTACTAACCATTAACCTAGCTCTCAGCTGTACAGCCTGTTAATATTTCAATTCTAGAAGATATCCTGAGTTTTAGTCACAGATATTTTTCCGTTTTGAAGATATTTTTCCGTTTTGTGGCTGTGGATAAAAAAACAACCAAAGACTAACAAAAGGCAAGGTGGATATAGTAGGGAATCATAAAAATGATTTACCTTCAGTTTACTTGCCTTCGGTATTCTATTTTAACTTAAAACATAAATGTACAGTCATTCACTGAATGTCTGGTATTAGACAAAGGTTTCACATTTTCTTTTTCAACGGTTAAAAACAGCTTTTTTAAACTGAAGAACCACTGGTTTGCACCATTGTTAGTAAATTGGAATATGGGATCTCCCCCTTCAAGTGGCGTCCCCACAGTACACCCACCACCAAAGCACCCACAGTCCTCCACCATCATGTATTATGCTCTACCCCCACCCTGTCTTACTCATCTACCACCTCCTTCTCTGTCCACTCTGGATGTTTCAGTTTTATAGTCATCATTTAACGTTGGTTGTAAAGTTTGTCTTTGATCCATTGTTTGTTTCTCTGTTCTTCCACATATAAGTGACACCATCGGGTATTTATCTTTCTCCTGGTTTGTTTTGTTTTGTATAATCCTTTGCAGCTCCAACTACGTTACCACAAATGACATGAGTTTATCTTTTCTGACAGCTGGTTAATATCCTAGATAATGAATATATATCACATATATCACAATATATATTGTGTATATATATGACATCTTCTTGATTCACTCATCTGTTTTTAGGCCACCTAGGTTTCTATAGTGTAACTATTATAAATAGTGCTGCAATAAACACAGACTGCAAGTGTTCTTTAGAATTAGTGTTTTTGTATTCTTGGGATGATACCTAGGAATAGAATTGCTGGAAACCTCCGTACTGCTTTTCAGGGGCTGAACCAGTTTACATCCCACCAACAGAGTAAGAAGTTTCCTTTTCTCCACACCTTTATCAGCACTTGTTTCTGGTCTGGGCCATTCTCACAGATGTGAGGTGGTATTTCATTGTGGTTTTGATTTGCATTTCTCTCATGATTAGCGATGAAGAACACTTTTTCATGTGCCTGTTGGCCATCTGTATGTCTTTTTTAGAGAAGTGCTTATTTAGCTTTTCTATTTTTGAACGGGTTGTTTTCTTTTTGTTGAGTTGTAGGGACTCTGTATATCTTTGATATCAGTCCCTTGTCAGATGTACGATGTGAAAATATTTTCTTCCATGCAGTAGGGTGTCTGTTCATTTGTGTTACAGTTTCTTTCGCTGTGCAGAAGCTTTTTTGTTTTATGTGGTCTCAATTATTTATATTCTCTTTTGTTTTCCTTATTGCTGGGACAAATCTTCAAAGACATCACTGAAACTTATGTTGTAAAGTACTTTGCCTGTTTTTTTTTTTTCTCTGTATTTTATGGTTTCAGGTCTTACATTCACGTCTTTTATCCATTTGGAGTTGATGTGTGAAATGGCTTTAACTTTTTAAATTCTGTCAACTTAACTTTTTTCTGGGAGAGACCACATCCATGGCACAAATCATCATCTATAGTCTCATCTCAGATTCCTTAGAGCGCTCTAATAACCCTTCTGTTTTACTATTGGAATTCCCCTCCCCCAATGTTTTAAATTAGTCTTACTAGCATGTAATTCAACTGCAATTTTAATTGTGTCCATTTCTCTTTACTGAATCTTCTTGAAACATTCAACTCAGGCTTTATAAAATGATAAAATTTCCTGTTCATTCTGACATTTTACAGTCATGTTTTATCTGATTATTTCACATAGTATAGCCAGTAGAAAGAAATCAATGGGAGCAGAAATACATAAACACATTAAGCTTATTGGTTGCAAGTTTCCAACATGCACATGGATACCAGTGTGTTTGTTCATAGAAAGGATGGATTAGATGGGAAAGAATAAGAGCTGCTTTGGTAGCCTGAAGTTAACAGAAACATCTTATAACTCTAAATTTAATATGATGCTTGGCTTTTAAAATGATAACAATCACCATTTAGGTAATGCTTTACAGATCTAATATATACAGATTTGCATAAGAAAAGAGAAAGTAAGATTCTGCAAGTTTAAGAGATTTTCACACAGACAAATAGTAGGATCTTAATGTCAGTTTATGTAAAGTTTTAAAATAATTCTTAAATTTTACTCTTTATGAAGGTAGGCCCATCACCCCTCCCCAAAATGCAGAACTTACACCCCAAATTTCTGAATTTTTAAGCAAAACACTAAGGTGATTGCCCAGACACGGAAAGTGATAGTTCTGCATTGATAGTCAAAAAGAATCAATTTTGCACAACTGAGGGGCTGGTGAGTGTCAGACCCCCAGGCACATCCAGATACATAGTTGTGTTGGGGCATGCACAGAAGTTTCCTCAATGGAGAAGAAATGAAACCTTACTGGTAAACTTTGCTCAAGATTAGAATTCAACCAATCATTGCTTGACAAACCTGGCAAATACCAACCAGAGATTCACTGACTGAAAACCTTATTTGCATAGTTTCTGGGGCCTTCAACTCAAAAGCTCCTTGAGTGTGTTCTTTCCAGGACTGCAGTCCTGACACCTCAAATAAACATAAGTTCAGTTATAGAGAGTTGTAACTTTACTGCTAACACACAAGAGAGCTAACACTCGAGCTGTAACTTGGTTGGCATAACTTGAACAGACTTAAGTATCACAGAGGACAGTTCTTGGCACAGCTAGCAGGATTCAGAGCAAGTTGGCATGGCACTCCAGCCCTGTTAAAGATTTGATGGAGGGAACTTTTGCTGAGCTCACAAGGCATCTTCAAATCAGCACAGGATAACCATGGTGAGTACTCCTGGATCTGAACCTCCTGCTCTTTGGTTGAAGTTCCTACCTTTTATTGTAGCCTTCTTTTTCTTTCTTTCTCCTTTATTATTTTTTCTGTCAACAAATTTCCTCTTTTTCTATTGAGGAAAGGGCTTCTGCTTCCATTCTCTCTGTGGGAGATTTGGGTTCTAAGTTTTCTATCAACTACTAATACTAGGGCAGCAAGAGGGTTGAAGATGGTGGTATCAAGATCTGGACTTAAGGTTTCTTTCCCATCTCTACCTACCACTGGGATATTTGAGTACAAAGATTTTTGGTGGGTTTCTGAAATTCCATCAATAGGATATTCCGGTTTAAGAAAATGGGTGATTCAAGGAAGGGAATGATCCCCACCTGTATATTTCATGCTTAATAGGTATGGATCTTCTTTGCAAACTCCTTTCCCAAGTTAACCCAAGGTGATTGGAGATTTAATTGCCCAAGGAGGGGAAGCTTTTGAAATTCCCAAGATAGTTTACTTGGCAAGTAAAAGATAAAGTTACAGAGCTGAGCTATTTGAAAATAGTTTAAAGTCACATGGATGACTTAGTCATGCTGGGTCTTCTCCCAGCTTTAGAGGAGTTATCTATGTTATTATTGAACTTCTTTTTTGCTTTCTTTGGTCTCTCACCAATTTATCTGGTTTGCTTGATTATTTTCAAGTTGAGAAGAACCTAGAGCAGTATGGGATGATTTCCTTTGTGTCTTTATAATTTGGTAAGCCATTCTGGAGAAACTGCAGATGGAATCCTCTTTGCTTCTGAGAGCTGTCATGGAGAAAATTCCTTTTGTGTGATTAAAGTCAGCTAAAAAAGTACAGACTACTATCAAGTTGAACTCCCAATCCTTCTCTGTGAGGCAAGAGACAAGAAGTGATGAAATTTGTTTTTCTATTATATTTATTGAAGTTTAATTGGTTTACATTCTTCAGTATCTCTCTTGTAGGTTGTAACTTCAAACCTCTCTAGTATAGCATAGCATGTTTCCACACTATGCCAACCACCAATGTTACAATGCTCTATCATGTTCCTTTGGACACCACCCTCCCATGCTTCCACGCCACACCTTCCCCTTCCAGATGCCTCCGTTTTATAGTTAGCTTTGCAGTCAAAGATCTACTAGTGGTTAGATTTTGTCTGACCCTTTTGTTCACATATAAATGAAACCATCTGGTGTTTGTCTTTCTTCTTCCAATTTATTTTGCTTAGTGTTCGCCTGTCCAGTTCCATCCATGTTGTCACAAATGTCAAAAGTTTTCATTCTTTTTACACCTGAGTACTATTATGCATATATTGTGCATGTGTACCAATTGTTTCTCATCTACTTCTCTGTCCTTGGGCAGTGAAGCTGATTCCATAACTTGGCTATTGTAACTAGGGTTGCAAGGAACATAGGAGTACATCTGTTCCTTTGAATCATTGTTTTTGTGTTCTTCCAGTAAATACCTAGGAGGAACTGCTGGGCTATATGGTAGGTAGACCTGTTTTTAATATCTCGAGAAACCACCATATTATCTTGTACAGTAGCTAGACCAGTTTACATTCCCACTAACGGTACACAGTTTCTTCTATGTCCTTAACAACATTTACTGTTTCTGGTCTTTTGATATAAGCTGTTCTCACAAGTTCAAGATGGTATCTCACTGAGATACCAATATGAGTCTCTTTTCTCTAGAGCAGGTTATTGGAAACATGTTTATAAAACTACATTTGATTTAGATATCATATTTGAGACCAGATCACTTCCAGAAATTCAGATTGATCACAGAACTTTTACAGATAGACTTCCATGAAAGGAGGTGCATTGCTGCAGATATATACCTCTGTGAATGGGATGTTCTGTTTTCCCAAAATCCACTTAAGTGCAACCGCTTTGGGTTACAAGGCCCAGTATACCATAAACTGGACTTCTGTTGGGGGATTACTTGGAAGTAGAAATAGAGTGAAGTAGCTGTGTTTGGTATATAACTGACAACAGGCAGGCTCCTGATATTGCTTTTGCAGTTCTAACTTATACCCTGGTAGAGTTGGAAGAGTACTTTGAGGAGATACATGGAAGAAAGACATGTGAAGACCCTTGGAAGAGAAAAGTGGGTGATACAGTGGAGAGTCTGTCAGTGGCAGTCATTATCTTGATGTGATATTGTTCAAGAAAATGTCAGACTGACCTAAGACATAAGGCTGACAGGCCTAACCTGTGGACCCCAGATAACCTCAGAGGGCTGACATATCTGACCCGTGGATCCCAAGCAACCAATAAGGGATTTTCTACTTCTGTATTTCCTGCTTTCTTTAGGGCACATGTGATAATACCCACTCCCCCAAAGCTCTAAGTGCCCTGCTATTTGTTTGGGACTCAGACTTTGGAGGCTGATCTCCTCTGGGCCAGCCCACATTATTACAAAGACAGGTTCCCTCCTCTTCTCTGAGTACCAGCTTGGTTGCCTGCTGGAATTTAATTCTGCCGTAAGAACATCTCCTTTGTCCAAGCTCTCTAAGATCTGTCTAACCTCTTTTTTTCTGTTCCCTGCCAGAAGGTACCTTAGATTTGTGGCAAGTTTTTGGATATCAGTGGTGCTGTTTCAGGTCAACCCTGCTTGGCTAGGCTACCTCATGAGGGGTAATTTTCAGAATTTTATTAGAAATCTCTTTTCTTAAAAAAACAGATATACTTTTTTTCCCTCTCCATGCTCACTAATTCTATTAAAGAACATTCACACTAAAAGTCTGCTTCCTTTTCTTTGTGAAATGTATGGTGAAATCCCTCTCAGAGCACTCATCCCCTAACAATTTGGGGTCCCTCGGTGTCCCTCAGTTATATCCAACAATGAGAAGAAAGCCTTTATAAGTTGCTTACATGTTTCCAGGTCTACCAGAGAAAGGGTAAGGAAGTTTACACTTGCAGACCCAGAGACCCTAGGACATTCGGGGAACCTTGAAAAGACAGTCATATACTGAAAGATCCAAGCATTATGGGCAAAACCTGGTGAGACCTTGGCATGGACCTGAGCCCTGAAAGGCATTAAGAGTTCAATCTAAGATTTTTTAAGAAAAGGTGCAACAAAGCAGATTTAAAGGTTATATTCTGTTTTTATTGTGTTGATGCAAAAAATAAAACTGGCCAAATTTAGTGGAATTAGAATTAATTTGCAAATAAATTGATTTTATTGTGATTATTTAGTAAGTTTGAGAGAAGGTTAAATGAAAACTATATTTCAGGAATAATTTTTTGATAGTAAAATCTAGTACTCTATTATTTTTGAGGTTTTTGCTTTTTACCTGCAAACTGTACTAGATTCTAAGTGTTTTTAATATCTGATTATAAGTTTCCAAACTGACATTTACATTTTTTTCCCAGTCATTTTGACTTGGAATGATTGAAAATTTAAAAGAATTTTTTAAAAGACCATGCAAGTTGGAAATGGAGGACTTGATTTCCTAAAACCCTAAGACTCATCTCTAAAGTTCATTCTGGAGAATGGTTGGACTGAGGGAGCAGAGTCTATGGGTTACCTCTGGGAAAAGTTCACCAGATCTCCCCTTTCAGCAACACATGGCAAGTTTCTCCATGAGACTCAGACCTTTGTTATGTTCTAAAGAACAGGTTTACTACAAAAAGGGAGGGAGGGAAAGCATAAAGGGCACATGCAAAGAGCTGCATCAAAAGGGACAGGTTTGTTAAGAGAGGCCTACCTTGTCACAGGTGGGTGGGAGAGCTGTACCCCTGCAAAGGGAGAAAGTCAGTAAAGGGAAGCAGCCATCTAGTCAAGGGTGGGCCTGAGAAGTGCTGCCCCTACCCAGTGAAGACATTGCACTAATACAGCCTTCTCTTTGGGAGGGGCTCATTCCTTTGTGGAGTTGTTAACTTCTGTTAATAAACCTGCTAGTAAACCAGGTGAAATCTGAAAGGACTGGAGAAGTCTTTATAGTGGCCTTCAATTATTTTAACCCCACCTCTGGTCTGCACCTCATGATATTTTCTAGCAGTCTGACAAGCACCTGCTTTAAGGATTTTTTTCATTTCTAATGCTAGTTTAATGGCTCTGTTAACCACTTCAACCCCCCACTTCCTTAGGTGAGCCAGGTTCTGGTCTTATGATGCCTCCTTTCCAAGTTTTCTTCTCTTTCCTCTATCAATCTCTTCTGTACCAGATTGATCAGAATGTCTCTCCTGCTGGGCACGGTGGCTCCTGCTTGTAAGCTTCAGTCTATGAAGCGGCCGGGGCTAGGGATTGCGGTTCGAGTCCCACCTGGGACCCGTAGCGAGACCTAGTTCCAAAAAAATAGCTGGGTGTGGTTGTGTGCGCCTGTAATCCCAGCTACCTGGGAAGCTGAGGCTGAGGATTGCTTGAGTCTGCAGTACCCCGGGTAATGAGAGCCTGTGATTCCACGGGCAAAAATAGCAAGACCTAGCCTAAAAAAAAAAAAAAAAAGAATGTCTCTCCTATGAGGGCCATGACTTCCTGGGCCAGGACCATGCCAGTAACTTGGGATTTGTTCACTTAATAATCAGTAATTTTCTGAGGAAAGCTTTGATCATGAGGGGGAAAGGACAAGTGAAATTAAAAAAAAAATGGACCTAGAAACACTCAAATCTAGGCAACAACCAAACCCAGCTGGGAGATTTGTTGAGGGTAAAGTTCCAGACACCACTATGTCCAGTAGCCCGGGGAGGTTGGGGCTTCCCCAGAAGCATCCATAGCCAGGAAGAAATGAAACTACTCTAGCAAGCCATATCTAGAACTAAAATTCAATCAATCACAGCTTCATAAACTTTCCACCACTCAGATCAGCTCTGATTGAAACTGTATTTGCATGAAACAGAACTATATCTGTATATATATATATATATATATATATATATATATATATATATATATATATATAGTGATGCCCTTTGTTCTACAGAAAAGCATTCTCCTAAACTCACCTGGGGTGTTCTGCTCAGGTCAATTCCTGAGTGTGCACCCCTGGACTCTGAGTCCTAAAGCTCAGAATAAACATAATACTCAACTCTAGTATTTGAGTTATGACATTTCTACTGTAATACTTATGATAGTTCTGCTGCTATACCAAGCGACATTACTGCTGGGCAGGAGACTTGAATATTCAAGCTATACCTATGTTGCTGTAACTTGACAAATTTTGATATCCAGGATGATAGTGTGTCCCTTAAAGTTACTTAAAGCACTTGAACTATAACTGAAAGAATTTCTCATTCAAGATACTGAGATCAAGACGGAGCACTTTTGTCAGTTTGACTGCTGCAGTTGATACAATGAGCATATCAACTGAAGGCAAAGTTTGTAGCAACCGTTAAAAGACTTTTTTTTTTCCTTTTTTTTTTTTTTTTTTCAGAGACTAGGTCTCGCTATGTTGACTGGGGTTGTCTCAAACCCATGGACTAAAGTGATCCTAGCCACAGCCTCCCAGGTAGCTGGAATTACAGGTGTGTAATAGACTATTTTTTAATGGTGAAAAAAATTAACCTACATTTAGAATTATTCAGTTGGACTCAGTTTAGATGATCCTAATTTTGTCTGCAACTTCCGAAGCATCATAGCCAGGAGCTAATGGAATATCTGCTTTCGCTCCATCAGGTCTGATATGGGTGTTCACCTTGCCCATATCAATATTGTAGAGCTTCGTCTGTTGCTTGCTGGTTTTCACATCCAAAAGGAATATAGGTGTGTTGCCATTTTTTCTTCTTCATGGCTGACTTGGCAGTCTTGGGGGATTTCATGATACCATAGTGCTCAAGCTTGTTTCTCCTGTGAGCGCCCTTCTGAAGAAATAGTGGTTGCCTTTGGAGCCACTAATGGTATATCTTAGACCTCTTAATGGTAGGTGACATGCAGATCTTTTGTGCTTGTCTCTGTGTGTGCGTGTGCGTGTGTGTGGTTGTGGCTGTGGATACCTTCCTACACTGCTCTCTTGATCTTCCAAGATTTTGCTTTGGTTTTGAGAGGAGCAAGGGCTTCCTTCTTTGCTTTTGGCACCATCTTTATGAAAAGAGTTTCCTTTAAAAGTTTAAAAAACCCTTGAGATTACAAAGTTGTGAAATTTATATATAAAATAAATAAATAAAAAAAAATAAAATTAAAAAAAAAATAAAAGTTTAAAAGAGCTAGAGAAGCTTAAATATTCATCCCTATTATTTAAATAATAAGCTTTTAAATGCAAAACTCCCAGACAAAGACTAAGGAAAGTTAAGTCTGCTGTTAACAACTATGTAAAGGCTGAAGAATAATAATAGTTACCAATATCACCAAGTCATTGCCACTTCTTGCTGAGTATTGCTTAAATTTCATTTAATTCCCACAATGTGACTATGGGGTTGGTACTGCTATCATCCACACTTCACATATTAGAAAGGTAATGGATGGGAACTTTTAGTAATTTGTTCAGTGTCATACAATTGTTTAGCAGCGGTGTTGACTTTGAATGTAGATACTTTATTTGAAAGCCTGTACTTTTAATCATTATAGTCTGATAATTGAAACTTTCCCAATTGTCTCCCCCACCCCCACCCCAGCCTCTCAAACAGAAAAAAGAAATACAACTGAAAAGGATAAACTAAACGCAGTAAAAGACATGAATAGAAAAGAGCCACAGAATCTGGGTAGAGAAACTCTCAGTTAATTCTAATTCTCATAACTTTATCAGCAAATGCCCAGACAACTAATATCTCTGTCTTTTCATAGTCTAGTTTCTTGAATCCTTAGTCTACATTTATTATCACTATTTCCTCCTCATCTAGGACTGTGGTATTGTCTGTCTTTAGTCCTATATAACAGCTACCATTTATTTACTATTTACTAGGTATCAAGTGCTCTGCTACACATTTTCAAATGCATATCCCATTTCAGTTTCAAAACAATTCCTTGAGGTACATTTTATAATCACCACTTTATAAGTGGGGGAACTAAAACTTAGAGTGGTTATATATCTTAGTCAAGTGAGTTAGCAATAGTCCCAGGAATTAAATTCAGAAAATTCAATGTGAATCATCCCACCACTATGCACTATATAATAATAGGTAACACTTTGAGAAAATTGCTCTACAGCGCTTACAAGTTGAATTATGATTTTCCAATTTTATTTCAAAATTCTTTCTCATAGTAATTATTTTATCTCTAATAAAGTAGGTCTCACAATAGACATGTATAAATTCATGAAATCAATTTATCTATCCTAGTCTTGAGCTCCCTTATATTCCACTAATATGATTGTCTTCTCTAATCACTTGCAGGCTTGCTGAACTTCTTTGATTTCTTCAGTATTTCTTCACTATACTTAGGTTTACTATTTCTGAAATCACCTATGCTAAGACTTTTTTCCCTACATTTTTGGTAGAGTATTGTCTACATTAAGTTCAGTAAATCTAACATAGATGACTGAAAGCTAAAAAGACTATTTCTAGCTCAAGACACTAGTTTAAGAACAGTGGTCACCTGGGAAACCTCCACACAGCTTTCCATAGTGGCTGGATTATTTTACAATCCTACCAGCAACTCCTTTGTCTCCATAGCCTCTCCAGCACTTGTTGTTCCTCATTATTTTTTTAATGTGGGCCTTTCTCACTGAAGTGAGACAGTGTCTCTTTGTGATTTTGGATATGCATTTTCCTGATACTTAGTGATGTTGAACATTTTTTTCATATGCCTGCTACCCTTTCTTCTTTGAGGAAATGCCTCTATAGTTCTGTCCATTTTTTGATCAGGATGATTGCTTTGTTTTTGTTGAGCTGTATAAGCTTTTTGTAGATTTCCAATATGAATCTTTCATAAGATATGTAAAGATTTTCTCCAATTCAGTTGGGTATCTCTTACTTTCTCTTTTGTTATACAGAAACTATTGAGTTTAATGTAATACCAGCTGTGTATTTTATTTTATTTTAATTTTTTTTTTGAGACTAGGTCTCACTATTTTTGCCTGTGGAACCGCAGACTCTCGTTGCCCAGGGTACCACAGACTCAAACAATCCCCAGCCTCAGCTTTCCAGGTAGCTGGTATTACAGACACGTGCCACCATGCCCAGCTATTTTTTTGGAACTAGGTCTCGCTACAGGCCCCAGGCGGGACTCAAACCGCGATCCCTAGCCCCGGCCGCTTCATAGGCTGAAGCTTACAGGCACGAGCCAGGGTGCCTGGCCCAGCTGTTTATTTTTTCTCCATTTTCTTTGTTTCTGGAGCTATGTCCTCAAAGAAGTTAGCACTAGAGTTAAAATGGATCTACCATATGATTCATTGATTTCACTCCTCGGAATCTATGTAAAGGATATGGAAAAATTAGTTAGAAAGGAAAAAAATTAATTTGAAAGGAAACCTGTACTCCTATGTTTCTCCAGCACTATTTACAATAGCCAAGATATGGAAACAACCCAATGCCCCAAAAGAGATTAATGAATCAAAAATCTGTGTTATAGTTACACAATGGAATACTACTCAGTGATTTAAAAAAATAGGCAAGCTCTTACCATTTTCAGAAACATGCTGAAAAGGATTATACTAGCCAAAATTAGTCAGAAGGAAAAAGATAAATGCCAGATGGTCCCATTTATATGTGGAGTATAAGGAAAACAAACAAAAGGCCAAGATAAAGTCAAAACTAACAAATTGTCCATAAAACTGAGAGGAGGGAAGGGAAGGAAAAGACAGGAGAGGAAGGAACACAAGGGAATATGGTAATGGATTATGGATGACATGGTGTTGGGAGAACTATGGGGACTACAGGGATATAAGGGAAAAATAATGTTTTAAAATAAATAATAAAAAATTAGAATAGAACCAACAGTGGGGTGAAATCTTTCACCTTTGTATCAAACATATGGAATGAGAGTGAAAAATTAAAAATTCAATAATAAAAGAACAAGGAAAACTCAGAGATCAGAAATAGAAAGAGGAATCAAAATGGTAAGTTGTAGGTTAAGTCAAAAAATCTCAAAATAAACTATTATAGGAAAAAAGTGAGGTAACCTACATAATTAATAAAACAAGATAAGAATGGGTACTGAAATAATGTGACCAATATAGAACACACAACAATTTCAGATAAAGTCCAAATATGTCAGTAATCACAATATATATATTAAAAATGGATATAGTGAGATTGTATTTTAATGATGCATTTATCTGGTGTTTATAAGCTACCTAAACTAAAGTGACACAAAAAGATTGAATGTAAAATGATGAAAAATTATAATAAATCCACTAGGAAAATGATAATCATGTATTTGCATGTACCCAACAAGACACAAAATATAAAAAATGAAAGTGATAGAAGTAAAAGAATAAGCTAATATAGCCACAATTATGGATGACAATTTTAACACATTTCTTTCAGATTCTGAAAGACTAAAAAAATAGTATATATAAAGATTTGAGTACTATAATTTACAAGATTGATGTAATGTATATATAGCTCATTTCCTATGTCCCTAAAATGAAAGAACACACAATTTTTTCTAGGTATGTGATTTCTAGTTTTAGTTCCTGATGGATGATATATTATACCACAAAGAATATCTTGACATATTCCAAAGACCTAATATCTCTGTGTAGAAAAGAGTTGACATAGCAGGTCTTAGAGTACTATCTGCTTTCATGGTTAGCCTTTGTTTGGGAAAGTTGATTTCAGAAGGATTCCCACCATTCCCTAATAACACTGGCTCAAAATGCTTTAGTGATTTATGCAAACAATATGGTTTTGTTGGAGGGTAACTGCCATTAACATATCTGATAATAGCCAAAAAAAAGAGAACTACTTCCCTGTTGTTTTAGAATTGTAAATTTCAAAAAGGACATGCTAAGGTATGGGGATGGTCTTCCTTAAAATTCATAGTTTCCTTTCAGAAAGATAGAATGGGGAAGGAGGAGAGAAAACAAGGTTTTTGTAATGTGACATGATTGACAAGGCTGTTCCTGGAAGCATGGGAGGCAAGAAAAAAAGACATAAAAAAAGCTGGGAAGAAGGAGAAGGGATTCAACCATTTTGGGAGAAGGGTGGTCTTCGCCTGGGCTATTGAACTCATGGCCTCAGCATGCATAATTGAGGGGGTGTGTTGAAGGGGGTTTGGAAATTTGGAAAGAGTTTGGAAATTTGAACTTAGTGTTGGAGTTTGTTTTATCTAGTTTGACTCAAATGCTTTTGGAAAGGCCTGAGGAAGATGGATTTCATGTTGGTACCTGTGCCTTGGAATTTTTCTACTGCCTAAAGTAAGAAGGATGTCACCAGAAGAAGAAAACATCATGTCTTCAACTATATGCTTGGAGAAAACAGAAATATGGCAAAGGAGGAAAAGAAGCATGCCATATGTATGGAACACATGTTGTTGAACTCAGATTGACTGGATGTGTGGTGAAGTGACTAGAGACTAAAGGACAGTTTTGGGACAATGGTGGGGTAACTGGTTTTTTATTAATATGCTTATCTTACATACATATAGGTAATCACTTTCTTATTTAGTAATAAATAGTCTCATCACTTTAATAAGAGTCTTCTCTGGCTTTAAAAGGTCTGGCTTTGGAAATCACATAGCAAGGTTATTGAGGGTGGCAAAAAATCCCCAGTTTAAAGTTTTATTTTTCCTCTGGCTTGAAAGAGAAAGCCTAGCAAGCAGCAGGTGTTTGAATAACAAAGACAACTAATCTGCGAGAGTTTAAGAGTTGATAAAGGTTTTTGCCTCAGATTTAGGTAAAAGTTTCCTGGTTTAGAAAAAGCTGAAAAAAGGATTTTTTTTTTTTTTGGTAAAAAGCTACCCCCCCCCCCCACCAAAAAGTTTATGCCGAACACCTGCTTTCTTTCTGTCAGAAATTTTGGTGTATGCTAGGCAAAAGGTATTAATATAACCATAAAAATCTTGAGTACTGGATCTCCGATGAGTTTCCTTGGTAGAAAACATTTCATATGTGTTGTCATAATGCATTGTGAAAGGAATTAATCACAACTTGCTTTTAGATTGTCTACCCAAGAGTGTGGTAAAGGATTTCTTTTGATGTCATCTTTCTCACTCCTTAAATTGGTATGTTTTACAAATGACTTCATTTTTCATTTTACCTCTATCAAAATCAGCTTCCTTATACCATTACATTTAAAATATTTTCAAATATTTTTTGATTTTTGAAATAGAATCATTTTGAAATAAAACAATGATTTTAATCTCTTAAAAAAGATTACCCTTAAAGGAGATTCTCAAAAATAACCAACAATGATTCTATTATCCTTAAAAGAGATTCTCAAAAAGATTAAAATCAATCTTAAAATAAAACTGTTCTAGTAGTTTCTAAAGTTGAATATTACTTGTATTTTGACAGATATTTTTGCAAATCAATAATGAAGAACTCCAAATAGTCAAGAAAAAAAGGAGAAAATATCCTTTACTTTCTTTAGTTCTTTTATTCCCATTTTCTTTTCCTCCTTTAGTCTTGAAGCGAGTAGCTTAAAATATTAACTATTAATACTGATTAATTGCAATATATATCTTGTCCTTGTACTTTGCTATATTTTTCTAATTTCTTTAGACCACAAAGAAAAAAGGACACTTTTACCTTTGCCTCCTTTACAGTGAATTGCTACAATGTTTTCCACATCTTCATTAAGCCACTCCTCTACTTCCTTGGAGAATGCCACCATCTCACTAGTATCAATGTAAGATATTCAATGGAATTAAAAAACACTCAAAAAATCCCAATGTATTTAGATCTTCTGAAAGCAACTTGGTATAAAACTTACCTCAGAGGGGGGACATTATGATCATCAATCAAGATTCTACGAACATTATAATGGAAGTATCTAGGATCATATGCTCTTTCACCTAAAACAAATGATACATAGGGCATATCTCTATACCTAACATAGTAATGTTCAAGTTATTAATAAGTTACAGTTTTATTAGTCCCTTATTCACCTTTTTTATAAAAGAAGATTGGTTTTTACTACTATAAAAGAAACTCAAGGGTTTCAAAAACATAAATATAGTAGTGATTTGTTCATCTTGACTAATTAAGCACAACTTATTTTCATTTATTAATAGGTCTTATTTTAAATTTCCTTGCAGATTCTTTATTACATTACAATAGGGTAGTTAGAAGCCACAGAACAGAAATAAATTTGGGGATCAAAATGCTTACCTCCTAAAAATGTCTATTTAACATAAAGGAAGAGGAAAAATCAAGAGAAACAGTTTAGTAAGCTGTTTCACAGGGATTTCCATTCCTCCCTCCCCTTCATATACGGCCCAACTCTCCTTATGAGACAATTTAAAAAATTCATTTGTTAAATTGTCTGTTTTCAAAACATAACCTGGCAGAAAAAATGGAACAATTTTTAAAAACCTAATACCATTAGAGCAGACTCTTCCAAAAATGGTTCCAGCTCCACTTTAGGCTTTTCTCACTAGTTTGCTGTTGAACTATTTTTTCTGACCAAACAGAGCCAAGGCAAGAAGATTTTTTTTAACTTCCTTTCCACTACTGCCAAATACAAATGATTAAATAAAACAACAACAACAACAAAAAAACACAAATCTCCTTCTTATATGCATTGATATGTTTTTTGATCTATAGTAACAAATATCTACTCATATACATACTGCATAGATTATAGACTCGATAGTGGTTGGGATGCTTGGTATCCAAGAACCGCACAACTTCCTGAAAAAGATGGACACATAAAGTCATATTTAACCCATTGATGGTTTTCACATGTGTATCAGTATAAACTTTTAAGGCAAGAAATCATGGTTCTTATTTAAAAGGAAGTTAATATCGCCATATTAACACCACCATATTGCTTGCAAATGTGTCCATCTGAAACAGATATACATGTGCATGTATTTCTGTGCAATAACAAAATGAATATAAAAAATTCAAAGCTTACTAGTGTAATACCCTCAGAACAATGTTTACTTTTAACATTGAAGAAAATAAAAATAGGGCATCACAAATCATCAATATATTAAATTGGCTACAACTTTCAGGAGGAAATAATAAGTCAAAAAGATAAACACTCAATCTAAACAGTACTAGGATAAGAGTGATAAATAGCACAATATATATCAAAAATTCATGAGTGGTTTCAAAAACCTTTTGCTTATAAAGCAAAAATGATGATTAAAAGATGAAACTAGAAAATTCAACTAAAGCTGCAATAATTAAGATATATATGTACATAACAAAATAATATAAAACAACACATCAAAAATAGAAAATGTGTGTGTGCTTGTGGGGACAAAATGTGAAGTTCTGAAATGTTTTCAAATTTAAAATACTATCAGTCCAAAACAGAACATTATATACATAGGATGCTCTATCTAAACCTTATGGCAACCAGAAAGTTAAAACTTTTAATAAAAATATAGAATGAAGTAAAAAAATTAATTTTATTGATTTATTTATATTATTAATGATGCATCATTATCTTACATACTTTTTTTTCTTTACAATATAGGATTTTTACCCTCAGGTATGATCATCAGTTGATTATGATCTAGTTTTCCCACCACCAGCGCACCACAGTCTCCCATCATAGTCCATTGTACATTTCTACCCCCTTAATTCACCTCTCCTCCTCTCCTGGATACCGCAGATGAATAAAATATCAATAGAAATTAGACCAAAAAAAGTAAATTTTTAAAAAAAGAGAAAGAAAAGGAATTTAAAAATGCTACTCAGTAAAAGCCATCAAACCTCAACAGGAGAAAAAGAAACAGTGAAATCAATAAAACAGTGAAAGATCAAGAAATGAAATGGCATTAAGACATGGAAACAACACAAATGCCCCAGAACAGATGAGTGGATGAAAAAGATGTGGTATATATACACAATGGAGTATTACTCATCAATTAAAAATGACAAATTTGATGAATTTATGGAAACCTGGATGTACCTAGAAGAAATCATTCTAGCAGAAACGAGCCAGATAGAAAGGGACAGAAACCAAATGGTTCCACTAATATATGGCCAACCAAATGAAACTGCACAAGGGGAGAATGGGGACCAGCTGGAGCGGGTGGGAAGGGGAGGTGATGGGTGACCCCCAGGGACTGAAATGATGTGAAATATATATAAATAACTTATTTTTAAAAAAATAAATGGCATTAAATATACATGTCAATAATCACCGTAAATATAAATGGACTAAGTTCTCTAATACAAAGAAAGAGAAGTTGAATGAATTAAAAAAAAAAAAAAAAAAACTATAAGTGCTTAAAAGAGACTCACTTCTTGGGTAAGGACACATGTAGACTGAACACACACATCCCTGAAAGTAAAGGGATTAAAAAAATACTCCATGCAAATGGAGGTGGAAAAGGCTGGTACAAAAATATTTAGACAAAATAGATTTTAAAGAATTAAAACAAAGGTTGTAATAAGGGCAAAGATAAACATTACATACACTCACATGCTGTTTCATGATGTTTTAGTCAACCATAGATCACACACATAATGGTGTTCTATACTATATATACTAAGTGTACAATAAGTTAAACCATATATAGACTAGGTATACAATATACAGACTAGGTGTGCAATAAGTTAAACCATCTTGGTTTGTAAAACTACACTCTATACCATTCACACAATGAAGAAATATTATATTGATGCAGTTCCCTTAGCATATTCCTATTTTAAAAGTGGTCTTCACTGTAATGATAAGGGGATAAAGCTATCATAAAACTTCATAGTCCTGTATATGCATTCACCAAACATAGAAGCACCAAAATATATATAGCAGATATTAGCAGATTTAAAGGAGGAAATTGACCAACACAGTAATAATAGTAGGAAACTTACTACCTTGCTTACAACAATGGATATCACAGATCTTCCATACAGAAGGTCAGCAAGGAAACATTAGTTGTAAGTGACACATTTCACTGGATGGACTTAGTATGTACAGAAAATTTCATCCCAAAACAGCAGAATATACATTTTTCTCAAATGCATATGAAACATTCTCAAGATATATGCCAGTACAAAATCCAAGTCTCAATAAATTTAAGAAGATTGATATCACATCAAGTATCTTATCACACCACAATGCTATGATGTTAGAAATACAAGAAGAAATCTGAAATAATACAAAATATGTAGGCTCTAAACAATATGCTGCTGAACACTATAGTTTCAACAAAGAAATCAAAGCAAAAATAAAAATATCCCTGGAAACAATAAAAATGAAATTACTTTGGGATGAAAATTGTTGGAATGCAATGAAAGGGTACTACGAAGGAAGATTACAACAATAGAAACTTATCTAAAGATAAAAAAAATCTGAAATAAACAAATTTAACTTTATATCTAAAGAAACTAAAAAAGAGCAACTCCAAGTCAGTAGAAGGAAGGAAATATTTAAAATCAGAATGGAAATAAATGAAACACAGACCAAATAGACAATACCAAAGGTTAATCAATCTGAAAGCTGATTCCTTAAGAAAATAAACAAATTGATAAACCATGAGGTAAACTCACTAAGATAAAAAGATTGAAACAATAAATCAGAAATGAACCAGAAGAAATAGATCCCACAGAAATGCAAAGAATCATAAGAAACTATTACAAACAGCTATATGCCAATAAATTAGACATGCTGCTACAAGAAATGAACAAATTCTTCAGATGTACAACCCTAAGAATGAATCATGAAAAAACCAAAATCTGGACAGACTGATCACTAGTTTTTAAAGTAGTAATCAGAGTGCGTTTGAACTGGGGGTGTCTGGCCAGAGGTCTTGAACGCCAGAAGCCTCCACTTCAGGGCCCAGCTTACGTGGGCTGAGGCACACGGCAGCTGAGTTTCACCGGCGACAGGGAAACATAAGTCCCTCGCATCGCACCTCACCAGAAGCTGAGCAGAGCTCCACGGAAGTCAGGTGAGATCATCTCCCTGAACATCCCCTCAGGCAGCTGTGGGTCACTAAGGCAACGGGGCCTGGGACAAAAGGCACAGATCCGCATTTTGCAACTGAAAGAAGCCTTCCCAGCCAGCCAGGTCGTGGCCAAACTGAGTGCGTTTGAACTGGGGGTGCCCGGCCAGCTGTCTTAACTGCCAGCAGCTTCCACCCCAAACCCAAAAGCTACGCGGCACCGGCGCAAACTCAGAAATCAAGGATACTCACTACCAGAAGCACATAGGCAAAGTTATCCACAACTATATAGATTTCAACATGCCTAATACTAGAGCAGTAGTCACCCAATATGTAGAGCAGATACGAAAGGAAAACACAGGAAGGAGGAAGACCATAAATACTCAAGCAAGCCCTAAGAAAAATAAC